>ML805153.1:6536-44029 GCA_009831015.1 Picea engelmannii | reverse complement strand
ATATCCATATTTTTACTTTCAACATTTCTTGCCACCTTAAATGCATTCTCTAATGATTTGGGTTCCCAAAGGTGAACCTCATGTTGAATGTTATCCTTTAAAGTTCCTATGAATACATCAATCAAGTGCCCATCTGGAATATCTGTTACCTTTATATTCAATCTTTGGAAGTTCTCAATGTTCTCAATAACTGAACCCTTTTGTTTGAGATTTATCAATTGGCTAAAGAAGGTATTGCTCCTTGCATCCTCATAGTGTGCCATCATTTCTTCCGTGAAAATTGTCCAAGTGACGAGTGATTTGCGAGAACAAAGCCATCGATACCATACAAATTGATTGGGTTCTAAATATAAAGAAGCAATTCATACCTTTTGTGTATGTGGCACATTATGTAGATCAAAGAATTGATCCATTTGAAATATCCATGTGATTGGGTCCTTGCCATCAAACTTCCTCATCTCGATCTTAGGAACGTGGTTGCTCTTCAACCCAAAGTTGGAGTTTCTCCATTCTTGATTCACCTTTTGTTACTATCTTCTTTTGTAAATCATTTATGTCTCTACACATTTCTTCAACTTCATCAAGAGTCCAAGTAGGATTGTATGGAGGCTTATTTGGTGTAGAAGTTCCCTTTTTGGCTGGCATGTTGGCTAAGAATCACTTTTGAACCTTGATTTTGAGGTGGTTCTGCTAGACAATCTTTCTTATGTTGTATCTCCCAAGTTTCAGCCCTTTTAGGTATGAAACTTTATTTTATGTAGTTATCTGATATTTCTTATTTGCAATGCCAAGTGGAATTTATGGTAACTTAACCACACCTTGCTGATTTTTTTCCTTTCCAGAAGATCTCACTTGTATAGCATGCCACACACAAAATAATTGATATAAAATTCTGCAACTCGTACCAGAATTACTACAGACTGTCCACTATCCAATGAAACCAATCCCACTCAATTTGGATACTCTAGGAAGAAGTTATTATTGTTTTACCAGGAACACCTTCTTGAGACTAGTCAAATACCCTATCTTCCACAGGGTGTATATACAAATGTAAGATGAACCAGAAGTTGAACATTTTACCATAGATACCTTACTAATTTCTATGAATAGATTCCAGATTTTAGGGTCTGAAACGTTACAAAAATTTGGTTATAGAGAAAATTCCGCAATGAATCAGTTCAGGATGATTCCAGAACCCTATCTTGCACAGTATGTATCTCTGAAAGTATAAGGCCTCAGGAGATGAAATTTTAAACCAACGTACTTTGATCCGTCTGATAAATATCCTCCAAGATGTTCCTTTCGAAACATTGTAGAAAACAAGTTATAGCTAAAATTCCAAGGTGTCTCAGATGTAGCAGTGAAACCCCAAGACCTTGAGCTCCGATACCATATGTTAAGAACCAAATATTAATATAGCATAGAAAAACCTCAGAAAAAGTACTCAACGCATTTGGTTCTCCCTTTTCATATGGGATGTTGGGTTTTGATTCCATTTCGATTTTAACATACTCTATTCTAGAGACCATTGGTATGGGGGCAGGGAGCTCTAATTCTCCCCTACAAGGACCCATCGTGGGTATCACTGCCCCATTCAATGCTATCCATTACGGTGGGGGTCACATCCCTCCTCTATCCCCTTCACTTGAAGGCACTTTCCAACGGTCGATCAGGTCTAATACCAACTCTAGTTTGTTTAGTGGAGGGAGTCTTGGACCTCAATCCTACATGACTCCGGTGGGATCCATGAACTTTTATTTATTTGGTGCGTTTGGAAATAATTCTTTCTCGATTGAGGGAAACCCCATTTTTTGTCAAAAAAACCCTACACAAGGTTTCATTCCTTCGTAGGGAGAAATGATAGGAGTTTACTCCTGACAAGGTCGTGGAAATCCTTGGGAAGGCTCGTTTCCTTCACAAGGTATTTTGATTGGGGGAAACCCTCCCACACTCTATGGAACCCCAGACAAGGTTCAATACCTATGATAGGAGGGTCGGCTAGGGGCATCCCCAACCAAGGTCCTTGGAATACTGTATAGGGAGCGATCCTCGCATAGGGAATGTCATACAACTTCAAGAATTAGCCGACGATGCATAATCAAACACATGTTCCTTTTACTAGATAGGGCCACCATGGTATCTACCAAAATCTTGGCCAACAGTCAAACGTTTCCTGGCAAGTTGTTTCTAACCAAAATCCATGCCCTTCTTTTCATGTAAATACGCCATAACCAAGACTACCTTTTCTGAAAACTCTTCATTTGCCAGACTTGTCGGGACATTTAAACGACCCAATATGTCATGATTCGTGTTGGCTCCCCATGGTGACAAAGTTTTCGTCGGATATCCCTAAATTTGAAGGCAAGCCTAGCGAAGATCTTGGTGATCATGTCACGACTTTTCACTTATGGTGCTCATCCAACTCGTTAAAGGATGATTCTGTTTAGTTGTGTTTGTTACAATGCACTCTTATAGGGGGTGCAATGAAATGGTATATCGACCTCGATAGCTAAAAGTATGCTTACAATAATATTACCAACTTAACTAGAACTATGAGCTCAAAACAAGAACTCTAGCCCTTAAAATCGATATTTTTGTAGAAAAAACCACAAAATTAACCCTCAAATCAAAAAGTGGTGCTACCAGTAGCACTCTTTTTTTTTAGGTTAAAATTACAACTTTTTTCAAGCATGGACTAAAACATGTGTATAGTTGCTCCTAAAAACCTTAAAATCAAGACCTAAATCAAAGAATGGTGCTACAGACAGAAAAATGGTTTTTTTCTAAACCTTAAAATTATACCTCATTTCAAACATTATCCTAGTGCGGAAAGTACCATTACAACCAAAACCTACAAATTAACACAGTTTTTTTAGTGGTGTAAAAAATTATCACTACTTTAAACCAAATCGTAAAATCAACCCTTAAATATTTACTTTCTTAAGGTTAGTTTATCACTCCAACCACAAGATAATACATAATGGCATGAAAATATCACCATTTCAGATGTCCACATTCAACATAACTTCAAAATATTTTTTTATTTAAATAAACAAGTCTATACAAATTACATTTAATGAAACATAAATTATTTCGTTACATTTTCCATATTCAAAATATAAGAGCTAAGAAATTTTGTTATATATTCTCCATAGTAAAAACATATTATTCATAAAACATAGAAATGATTCATAACTTCATGTAAGATCATATGTAACCGAGAACACTCATTTCTGGTTACCATACAAACATCATATTGATAAAAAATACAAAACACGTTTCATACACTTAATCAAATTCATCCATGGATTCTGACACACCATCATAATCTACATTGTCTTCAGATGAATGACTGGATGAAGATGTAGATGATCCATATTCTTCTCTATTATCAATGAGTGCACCATCTGAGTCTACATGTATGCTGAACATTTCAGATGTCAAAATCCTCTTTGATCTATGACTAGGTTCAACAGAATCCGATCTTGCATTTATCTCTTGTGGAAACAACATTTTGATAATCTCTATAGTCCCGGAGCGAAGAGTTGCTCTCTTTGTCAAATTGAATTCATAGACAAGTATGTCAACATCCTCTAATTTTAAGAGGTCGGTGCGATGACAAGTTATATTTTGACCCTTTCTTTTTCTTTTTCTATTGTTCTATTTCTTAACCACCATCTCTTGCTTGTACACACCATTGAATGGGTGTGTACTTGTTGCATACCAATGCACTTCAAATTGCTATAACATATTAATTTTATTTTCCGATCCTTATAACCTTTTCAATCCAAAATGGATAACCATGTGGATCTTTAGTCTCTAAGAATGAAATCATGCAACCCTCCTTAATATCTTGTGTTGAACCCCTGTAAAGATCTTCCATGGCTTCATGTTGTGCACGTGATCTTCTAGAACCAATATACATTTCTCTTTCCTCTACCCATGAAAACTCCATAGCATCTTGAGATTCTTGTTGTTCAACAATGTTTCTTTCTTCAGACTCATTTGACCTATTTTGTGGCCAAATAAATGGAGCCTTCAAAAATGTATCTTCAATTGTTGAGCTTGAAATTATGTCACTTTGATCATTGAAAAAAGACTCCCACCAAACAGAGTCAACAACATCAAAGTACTCATATGTATATTTAATAGAATTTTTTATTTCCTCTAAGCATTCAAAATAATGTACATCTCTATTACGCATTCGTGCATTATGGATTTCAGTAACTGATTGTAATAACATTAACTTTGATGCAAATATTGGATGATCTGGAATGAACTTCAAAAATTCCAAACCTAGTGAAGGCCCCCATTCTACAGTAGTTGAATACTTCTTTCCCCATATAAGTGTTTTCCCATCAACTTTTTTCAAACAAAATTGATGTTGGAAGCTAATGTCATTAACCTTCTTAATACATTTTTCTTCATCATGTGATCCCTAGATAAATATTCGCATGTCAACAATTTCTTATAATATGTGAAAAATAGGATCTGGAATGTATGATTTCTTAATACATTCAATTAATGATGGTAGGCTTCCAACAATATTCATCTTCAATGTTACTGAAAAATGACTGAACATTTGATCAATATGATCATGCATGTGTACAACAAGAAGGAAACCAACTCTAACCTTTTGAATGATTCGCAGTTCAACATGCATGCTGAGATATCAAAAGACATTGATTTTTGTTTTCACGACTAGTGTTGTCCAACTACAGATATAGAACTTGAGGAAGATTACCAGACCAATGTCTAATCACATGATGAATTATGGTGATGGTAAGATTTGCATCATTATGAATTGGAGTTGTGAAGTAAACCCTTGGACACATTGTTCCATTAAAAACCATAAAACCAACCAAGTGAAACTGAATGAAATTCTCTTCCTGTAAATGTTTTGGTGTATGGATAAAATGTGGAAGAAGTATTTTTTTCTTGTTCATGCCATCAATTATCATACCCATATATTTATCTGGAGCATTATAACACTTCTTTTTATGTTTGTACAACTTTTGTCTTTCACTTGATTGTTGATTCATGTGTTCTTGAAGTGCTTTGACTATAGAATCTTCACATGACACAAAATGAAAATGTTGATAATATGTTTTCATAGCTGATAAATATCAAATTTAAAAAAAAAAATTGTAAATATATACCTCTCTCTACCCTTTCAGATTTATCTCTCCTTGCTTTAAGAGAAGCACATATACTGTAAATCCCCATCCTTGACTCCTTAGGAATACGAACATTGTTGAATTGTCTCTTCCATACTGTTGTAAAATATGCATATGAAATAAAATTATGATTTCCTTCAACACTTTTAGCATATTCTTTGTATAACTTGTACATTTCATTCCTTGAGAAATTATCTGGAATATGTATTGTCTCTCTATCTGGCAGAGACTCTCCATGTTTAGAAAATAAGTCTCGCATCCATGCCAATGCAGTTTTTGCTAATGGGCCAATGTCTCGTCCATGATGTAAATTTGAATAAAATGTAGGATCTTTTTCCAATCTTGTTTGGATCCTTGATAGACGAAGATTACCAATTGAGTGGATTTTTTTGAAAGCCTTTTTGCAAAGTAAAACATTACCAATGCAATAATCATATCTTGTCTTCGTAGATATCATGCACCCCACTAAATATGATTTTTGCATGCTCTTATTCATTGACAAATAATTCTTCCTTTTCTACAAGGCATACATGTAGTCTATACTTTTCAAACAATTCTTATGACAACAATCACTAGAAATCAAATCACCGATGGAAAATGATTTAGTGAGAAATTATTTCCTAGACCTTGTATAACTAGAATGATTTGGATTGATATAAAAAGGTCTAGTCCTCATCCTGGACACAATATTCTTTGCAATATCTCCACTATTTGAACATCAACACTAGGAGGAATATCATTCTCACTATAACCGTACATAAAATTATGAGGAGACCGAACAATATATTTTTGATCACCTTGATTTGATGTATCTAAATTATTTAGAACATGATATCCATTCCTAGGTCGATCATAATCTTCATTGATAATCTCGTCAAGAAGAGAAATATCAAGATCATCATCAACAACACAATAACTTGCAAGAAAGTGTCCACAATCGACATAATCATCTTCAATACTTTTGAAATCTCCAATTGAGAGAAATTTGGCATCATCCTGATTACTGCCCTCTTATTCTTGACTTGGAGGACAATCTTAAACATTCTCATTAGTACCTTGGAAATAATCAATTGGAGGAAACTCCTCATCATATTCATTGGAACCTTTAATTTCTCCTGCTAAAAAAATACCTTCACCATTCATGTCAGTACCTTCAAAATCCTCACTTGGAGGAAACTTTTCATCATCCTCATTAGTCACTTCAAAATACTCACTTGGAGGAAAATATTCACCATCCTCATCAGTCCCTTCAAAATCCTCACTTAGAGGAAAATCTTCATCGTTCTCATTAGTCCCTTCAAAATCCTCACTTGGAGGAATATCTTCTTCCTCCTCATCTATACCTTCAAAATCATCACTGGAAGGAAACTCTCCATTATCCTTATTTGTGCTTTGCAAATCCTCACTAGGAGGAAGATTTTCATCCTCCTCATTAGTAACTTCAAGATCTTCACTTGGAGGAAAATCTTCATCATCCTCTCTACTACCTTGATAATCTTCACCCGGATGGAAATTTTCATTATCCTCATCAGTACCTGCAAAATCCTCACTTGGAGGAAACTCTTCATCTTTCTCTTTACTCCCTTGAAAATCCTCACTTGGAGGAAAATCTTCATCATCTTCTTTACTACCTTGAAAATCCTCACTTGGAGGAAACTCTTCATCATTCCTATCGGTACCTTCAAAATCCTCACTTGAAGGAAAATATTCATCATCATCAGTAGTACCTTCTAAATCCTCACTTGGAGGAAAATATTCATCATCATTTTCACCATATTCCTCCCCTTCATCATTGGTGCCTTCAAAGTCTTCAGAATTAGGACTTTCCCGATCAATATGCTCAATATCATTGCTTGCACTATGATCAAATTTCTCACTAGGTGAAACATATGACTCCTGATTTGCATCAAAAGCCATGTGAATAAGATGGTGATGCTCCATAAATAAAATCATCTCTATCTGATGAAACCATCACTTCTCACTACAAAGATAGAATGGTGAAAATGCCCACTCTCCCAATGACATTCTTATAGCTTGTGGAGTGAACATTTCCCTCCAAAATTTCCCCCAAAATTTCGCTCTCAAAATTTCCCTCCATTTTTTTGCCAAAACTTTTTCCCCAAAATTTTTCCTCCAAATATTTCCCAAAATTTTTTCCCTCCAAATTTTCCCAAAAAAATCCCCCCTCCCGATTTTCCCTAAAGCTTCCTCTTTAATATTTTACCTTCAGTATTAATCATCATAAATTAATTAATTACATTATGTATTATCTTTTTTAATTCATCCCACATTGATTAAACGTAGAGATGGTTTATATAATATTTGATATATATACATAATCTCCTTTTATTTAATTTATCCCATATGCACTAAACTATCTAACAAGTGGTATAATAATTGGTATATATACACACTCTTGTTTTTTTTTTTTACATCGCATCAACTATTGAGCAACGTTTGTTGAATATTTTGGAGCAATCAGGAAAGAATATTGTGGAGCAAGGGAACTCAACAATATTGTGGAGGAAGGGCATTCAAATATTGTGGAGCAAGGGCATTCAACAATATTGTGGAGCAAGGGCATTCAACAAGAAGAGACTACGCATTTTAAAGGTCAACTTTTTAAAATTTTTATATGTTATAGGAAAAAAAACAAATTAAGCTTTTTATCTATGCAAAACATAGAAAACCTTAAATTTAATGTGATTTTTTATATTTTTTTGGAAATAGATCATGATTTTCCATTTTTTTATATATTTTGAAAGAAATTTTAGCAAAATTTATCACATTTTAAATTTAAAAAATGATGAAACCCTCCAAAATTTACTATAATTCAAACCTAATTTAAAAAAAAATAATAATAATTAGCATTTTACTGCCTTCAAAATCTTTTTTTAGGCTTTTTATTAAATTTTAAGAGTTTTTTTATTTTATTTTCGTTCACTAGGACAACACGGGGCATCTCCCTTGACACCTTGAGACCAAGTCCATTTGTTTTTGTAAATTTTACAAAATATATTTAATTTAGTTCTAATGATAATATTTTGGGCCAACCGGGGGAGGGCGATGCATGTAAGATTTTATTTAAATTATTAATATTATAATTTCATTGTCACACAATTTTATTAAATCTTATTAAAATTATTAATAGTTAAAGTTATTAAAATTATGAGCTCAGTATTGCATAAGTCATCCACTGCTCTAAGCCATCCACTACTCAAGTGTGCTTCTAAGGTTACACCAATTATTACTACTTTAGGTTATAACAATTATTTTTATTTTTGAATTTCCATTTTAGAAAGGGATAAGTCCTTTTAAAAGAAATGATTGTTCAATGTAATTTATAATTTTAAATGGTAAAATGTCAATTTCCATTTTAAAGAAGAGGGATATGTTTTTAATTAAAATTAATTTTAATTTAAAAGATTTAAAATTAATTTTAATTTTAATTTTTTTGTTTCATTTTAAATTTTGTTTTTAATTTTTTGTTTTTATGTGGTTTTTGTTTTTTTAGAAGTGTTTTGGGTTTTGATTTTTTTATATGATTTTTACTTTGGGTTTTTTTTGTGTGTTTTAGAAAAAGTAAGTTTTTAGCTACTTTTAGTTTAACTTTAGTTTTTTTTCATAAACAAAATATATTTATTTTTTCTTTAAATAATTTGTGTTTTGTATTTTTATTTAGGACAAATGGCAGGAAAACAAATCTCTGTGAATATATCTAGAACAAGACCTACAGTAATGGCATCCAAAAGCCCAGTTAGGACCTCCATGAATGCTACACAACAAAATGTTATCCCAACAAATGAGGTCACAAGAGAAATGAAGAATGTTATAGAGTGGAAAATTGTCAATGGTGAGAGTAGAATTGAACATTCTTGGTATCTTAAAGACAAACAAGCTGCCAATGGAGAACAAATAATTTTGTATTGCGCTGAATTTGAACATGTCCAAGCAAGATATCAATCACTTGGCTTGTTATGAGATATATGTTTGGTGCCAAGAACATATATTGTTTATGCACTAGTGAAACAATCAAAGACATATCTTAAGATTATATATTATTTGAATATTAGCAATTATAAAAATGAAGAAAATTTCACAGAATTATGTGTAATGATCGTGACAAACATTCAGATGGGCAATGTAAGTTTTCTTATTCTTATTTTTGTAGCATGTATTATTATAGGTTTCATGATAATTTTTAAATCTTATTTAACAATGAAAATAACGTATTTTATTTTTACAGGATTTTGCTAGGTGCCTTTCAGAGATGTTGGTGGGGATTTATTCTACAGAGAGAAATATCATGGAAGTCATCAGTTCCTTTCATATCGATAAGGCACAAGAAGGAAGGAAAACGAAGCAAAGAGTAATGGAAGTTGAAGTTACAGCAGAAAACAGAGAAGAACAACAAAGAAGAAATAAAAGTCATCATTCTAGAAAGGATAAAAGGGTTACATTTGAAAATATGGAAATTGTAGATGAAGATGTCATTGAGATTAATGCCAATGAGGTTACCTCTATTCCTCAAAAGAAGACAAAACAACATAATCAAAAAAGAGGTATGGCAAATGATGATTTCATTCCTAGTGATTATGAAGAGATTGTTGAGTTATATGAAACTCATTTAAATCGTAAAAAGAGGAAAGCAAAGGTTTTTGATGAAGAAGAATTGATAGTTACCTCTGAATATCATGATGGAAGTCCTAAAGGTAGCAGAGAAATAATAACACCTAGTGATGATCTAGAAGATGGTATTATCAAAACAATGCAAAATACCATTCGAGATCGACTAAGGAGGAACGATTTGGTTGATGAGGGCCATACATTTCTATTGAATGTGAAGCAGTTATATAAACCCACAGAAGGCCAAGAAAAATACCAAATTAGAAAACCACATCAGTTGCATTTCCAAATCTTAAAAGTATTGATTAGGCACAATCCATATGCACATGTGGTTGACTACTTAGTTCTTATTGACCCAATGGAAGTTCCTACCAAGGATGGATTTGATAGGTCAAAATGTTTTGAATATAAATATTATGTGATTGGAGGAAATCATTCTGCAAAGGCTAGAAGAGAATTGATGCAAGAGTATCCCAATAACCCTCTCTTTGAGACAATCAAATGTGTAATTTATGTTGGTTTAACATATGGAGAAGCAAAGTTATTGGCATGGGATCATAACATAGATAATGAGTATAGGATGTCCATGACTTTCATTCATAGAATGAGATTTATCCATAATGATTTTTATGTAATATGTGTTGGGGATAGATCAAAAGTTGATGCAAGGTTTAGGAAGGAATGTTGTAAGGGAATAGACTTCCCTATTGATGAGGAAAGTGTAAAAGTAAAAAATCAAAAAGGAAGTGATGCATTCAGAGTTGTGGATAGTTATTTGCAATTAGGATTTAAAACTAGACAGATATGGGATTTGGTAGATGAGATATTTAACCTATGGGAAAATATTAGTATAAATAATCAGAAGGTTAGGAAGTGTAAATCCTTAATAGGTAGCACAAGTAATACAGGTCGTGAATTAAAAAAACCTACCAGATGATATGAATATAGTGCCTTGGAGAACGATGCAAGGAGTGAAGGATGTGAAACTAGTCATAAGTATATTATCACGTCTAAGGTCAGGTGAATTATCAATGGAGGAAATGTGTGATGAATTTAAAAAGTAAGTCTGTTGAGTTATTTCTTGTTTATGTTATGATTAAAAAATTAATTGTTTCTATATAACATAAGAATGTATTTTATTCTATATATGATTATAACATAATCTTTTATTTATTTATTTAGTCACAAGGTTTATATGAGAATACAAGAGGAAATGGTTAAGATGTTGAATGAGCAGAGTTGGGAGGATGTTAGACTCAACTATCTAGATGCAAGCTCTTCAACAACATTGAGTCAATTTTTTGTTGCATTCAAAAAGGTATGTTAACTTATTATATTCATTTTATTCATTTGTATGCTACTTTATTTTGATTTTATTAGTTATAGATATATAATTATATGTTTGTTTTTTTTTTAAATATGTCAAAGAAGAATATAGCTACAGTACTTGAAAACTTCAAAAGTTATATTCTAAAAGATAAGTTTGAAAGAGAAAGAAGACAACGTCTTCAAAATGTTGAGCTTGATGACACCTTTAATCACTACATTTGGACTAGGCTTGACATTGTTCAATATAAAGTGAGATTAGGGGATTGTGAAAAAATTGCAAATCTTGTTCCTAAAAAGGAATCCTCTCTAGTTATTGCAGATATCCCTCATGGTAAGAATATCCAAAACATTGAATATGATATTGAGTCTTATACTTACCAATCTTTTAGTAAAGTGGTTATGGGATTTCTGAAAGTCACAACATCACCATTTTGGAGATTTTTGTTTTTTCATTCAGACACACAACAAGGATTAGTACAATCAAGTTTCAAGGGAAAAGAAAAGACAAGAATGCAACTTTATTAGTAATATATTGAAATTGTATGTTTAGCGATTAAAATTATAAATCTATTTTATTAATTCACCAATTAATTGAATTTGTATTTATTTATGTTACATGAAAAAGCCTAATATTCATAGCTCCAATACTGAACCATTCACATGTGATATTGAAAGTATACATATTGAAAGCTAGACAAAAGATGATACTTATGAATCTATTCTTTACAATGTAAAGGATGGAAAGAAGCCTAGTAGTTTATTGGTTTACAATGTTGTGGCTAGAAAGCTAACATATGAGGAAAATTATTTCAAAGGAGAGATCATTAAAATTTATCAAAAGCCACAAGTACTAATTAATTATCCTATAGATACATTTTCAAATGAAGGATATTGGGTTTTGGATTTTTTCTCTGGTTCAGGTAAGATTTATGATATAACATTTATGAAATCATACTTCACTCTTTATTATTTTTAATTTATGTTGTTTTACATTATTTACTTTAATTATTTATTTTGTATTTGGTGATTAGGTACAACATTAGCATGTTGCTTACAAAAAGGAAGGAATTGCATAACCATTGAAAGTGATGCAATGCAATGCAGTTTTATTCAACAAAAAATTAATGCTATTTGAGCTCTTCCAGATGAAACGCAAGAAATTGGCTTGAGAAAAGGAGATTTTAATGACTCAAAGGTAGAAAAAATATCATAGGAACCTCAAGTACCATTAAGAGGTATGCTTGAAAAAGATCACTTTGGAGAACTTGTGGATATTAATAACTCAATGAAAGAGCAATATGAGCCAAATGAGCCAATGGAAGCACATAATGGTGTCCAAGAAAATGATGATGTGTCTATTGAGAATGATGAATTTGGTATATATGACATTGTTGATTAGTTTTAGGATGCCCTTGAAGACAATGCTGGATTTTGCAAAATTTTTATGAGTTATAATTGTAATGTTTTGACTTTCATATTTTAAAATAAGAATAAATATGCATCTATTGTTGTTTTATGATGAATACGTTTTATTATTTTCTTTTTACTTTTCTTTTTATGTTATTTAATATTCTAGAGAAATTGACATTAAATATTGTCAAGTTTTTACTGTAAATCTATAAAAATATCATAAAAAATGTTATTTTTTATTAATTGTTTTTCCATTTTTTTGTTCAATTTTGTCCATAAAAACGCTTTATGTGAAACATTGTTTATAGTGGAAAGATTCCAAAATGTATATTTTTTTTGTTATAAGTTGCTTTGAAATGTATAGTTTTTTGCTAAATATTTTAAAATAGTGTTATTTAGCTACAATTATTTGCTATATATTGAAGAAAAAATAAAAAGTGTGTTAAAAATACAATTTTATACTATATTTAAAAACTATGGCACCATAAATTAAATATAATGAGACATAATTGTATGAAAAATCTTAATTTCAAAAACGTGAATCATATATAAGATTTTTATAACATTTTTAGTATGATTAAAAATCATAAAAATAAATATTGGTAAAAATAAATAAATAAAGGATTTAAAAAAAAATGAAAATAGTTGCAAAACAAACATTTAAAAAACAAAAAAAAAAAGATTTAGGAAAATTTGAAAATAGTTAAAAGTACAAGCATTTTAGAAACAAAATGTGGATCCGTTATAAACAAGAAGATTTAAAATATAAAAAAACTACCTCAAAATGAAAAGGGGTGCTACCGGTAGCTCACCATTTTTCAAAGTTCTCGTTTATTTGGTAATATTTGTTTACTTTAACAACCTAACTATGGTTTTATTGAACCATTTCCATCTTCTAGTAAAATATGACATCAACACTGATTTGTTGGACAACTTCGAGTAGACGAAATTTGGCCATATCTCAGATCACATTCGAGAATGGCAGCGACTAAAGAGTTTGATCAAGGTCAAGGTCCCTCTCGCATATTTTCTCGAGTGATTCCTAAATTCCTTGGTACCTTGTGTATCTAAAGACGTCGTAACGTCCAATTTTTTTTCCAAAGTAGAGGTTATCTGAGAGCCCAATAACTGGAGTTGATTTACTCTCAATCCAGTATGCTATACGAGATCCTACCTGATGCACCACTATTGAGGTTCGACAAGACCAGACAGAAGTTTGGGCCTCACGCCAATGACATAGTAGGCTCATTATAGAGAAAGTCTACAGATCAATTTTCTAATTAATTACAACAATTATCAATCCAACAGACTGTGGCCAGCCAAAATCCTAGTTCGGCTGCCCCTGTAACCCAAACATCGGATGTACACAATGTTCAATCGTGTTACACATCATTTTCATCACCCCTATGACCGTGATGATGTAAAATGATCATTTTCATGTAGAAGGATCAATGGTATGAATCCCTGAAAAGAATGAAGACAATTTTTCCCAGAAATATGAAATGAGTTTTTCTCTTATAAAAGCCTTATGAAGAGAGATCGTCACACCCTGTCCAGTGTTAAGGGAGCGATGATCTAGGATCGTTGCAAGCTGCACCAAAATGTCTTGTGACTTTGTCGCACTCTACCCAGTATTAAGGGTGCGACAATTTTCCGTACGAGGGAAAAAGAGAAGCTTCTTGATGCTTCTAGAAGAGAAGCTTCTAGGTTGATTTGGCCTCCAATCGCTTTGGATATGAGTCGCATCCCTGATCTCTTGGGATCACCCTAACCTCCTCACCCTATCCTTTTCATCCTATAAAAGGAGAGGAGTTCTCATGGGGAAAGTTGGATTGAGTTGGCTAGATTTTGATGTGAGCTTGATTGGGTTTGAGTAATTTTTGTACCTTGGAGTTTTTGGGCTTATGTTGGCTTTGAGCTTTGATTTGTCAAGATAGTTTGTGAGTGACTTTCAAATCTACAGTCTCAGAATCTGGGAAGAAGAAGTGTGTGGGAAGCAAGGAAATGTTGGAAGGGACCTTACAACATCAAGGCATCTGTTGTATTCTCATTTTCATATTTCGAATACAAAAATATATTTATTTCCCATAAAATTGTCCTTATGTTATTGTATGACTCCTTGAGTATACGTTGTTTCTTTTACTTCGTTGGCTTTTGTCCTTTTACAGGTTCAACATCCCATAAGCCTTGAAACGGAGAAAAGATGACACTAGAAAGGAAAAACGACATTTAAAAGGTATGTCATTTATCTCTTGTTAGTTAGTATGCTTGATGATTAAAACTTAGGGGAAGTTTTATATTCTGTCTTATTTTGTTCTAGTTTCAGGGTGAAACTAGGGGGATCTGTTTGTGTCCTCACTTACCGATTTGTCTGATAACAAAATTGGTGACCATACTGGGGATCTAATTCTTTTGGTTTTTTGCTTCTTATTTTCTTTTAGCCTGCCTTCTTTTGATCAATTTCATTCTTTGAGTCTATGGGTGATCCATCTTGACTCCCTAGTTTTGAAAGTTCATTGAGAAATGTTCTCATTCTTCCAAATTTTCCTTATATTTAGACATCGTTGCATTGTGTCTTATTTTAAGCTTGCGACGATTCTTCATCGTCGCACTCTGCTTGTTTAGACCAGGGCGACAACGTCGCATTGTGCCTTACTGACATCCTGTGACGATATTACATCGTCGCACTATACCCTTCTATAGCCTACGACAATTCCTGTAGGAATTGTTGGAGTGACAACCAGTTTTATTTTCTTTGCCCGGATATTTTATCGTTTCTTAGGATAAATTTTTGGTCCTTTTGGATGATTATTCACAGCTTAGTTTGCAATTTTTTGTTGATCTTGATCATTTTTATCAAATTTTTAGAGTCTTTTTCATAGGCTTCAAAGTTCTATTTTTCACTTGTTGATGCAAGGGTATAATCTCTAGGTTTCATCCTTGAGTGCTTGTTAGTGAATTTATTAATGGTTTTGGGGTGATTTTTTGAGTATGGTTACAGTTTGCTTGACATCATCTTTTCTTCTTTTAGCCATCTTTGCTTTGTTCTAGTTTGATTGCTTTTGAAAGATTTGATCTCTTGATATGAGTGTCTTTCAATTACGACGCCTCTTTGTTTTTCTTTAGAATTATTTAGTGAAAGAGCACTTCCTTTTCTGAATAGTTCGTTGTAGAAGAAACATTATAGTTTGGGTTGCTTTTGTTTCGAAGTTTGTTATTGTTTTTAGTGTATCTTTGAAATATAAAAGTTTTAATTTCTTTCTTTGCATTAGATTGGGGGAATCCTTGCATTTGAAGTAGCGAAATTGCATGGTTTTTGGCATTTTTGGTCTTGAATTTTGAAATTTTTTCCCCCTCATGGCCGGGGGGGACCAAGAATTGTGTATTATTTTACAGTCTCTTTAGCTCATTTCTTGAAGATCTTGATATTGCTGAGTTTAATAAAATTTTGGGACATTGTGCATCTGGGAATGATAAATGTTTTCTTCTTCTCGTAATATAGCTTTCATCGAAGTGAAATATTTTCTTTCTCATTTCTTTGCATTGTTTAGAGTCGGTCAAAACATCATTTAGTCCATGCCATTTTCCTCTTGAGTAAACAACAACCTTAAAATAAAGCGCTTATAAAAGTTGATTAGACATTTTAATATTTTCTGGTAGCAAACCTACATTAGATTAGTTGTAGGGCTTTGGAATAGGTGTGAAAGATAACTTTCCAAAGATGAAAACAAACATAGAATCTTGAGTTAGGGAGCCGTTAAATCCACTTATTACATTTTGTCCTGGGAAGCCCTTATCACACAAGGGTCAATCATGAGGTCATATTAGGGTCGACAAAGTTACTCACTCTACTTTGTTGGTCTTGGTGTAGAGATTGTGCATATTATTGGGGGTCACTTGAGAAGAAAATCTTGTGGGGACCTTCTCGATTTGATTTCAGGCTTAAATACCCTACCCTTGCGTGTGGATCAGACTGTCGATTGCTTCCCCAGGCATCATTTTCGTAATAGGTAACCTTAGTGGCCTATATCTTTAGATTCTTTTACACGAGGTGATTGTGGAGGGGAAAGTCTTCACGGTACCTGGAATCGGCGTTGGCCATACTCACTCGGGCTCCTTGGAGGGTATACCCATGTTTATGTGTGGGATCTTTTACCAAGGCGCAAGTCCATTAAGAAAGTCGTCAACATAACTTTTCCACCCGCTCTATCTCATCCCCTTATTACATTGTTCCCACGATGTTTGATTTCATCACCAACTAGTGCGCTCATTATAAGAAGGTTTTGTTTGCTTGTTTTCTTCCTAGATTTTTAGCGCATGTTGTTTTTTTTCTATAGCAGACTATAGGTTGGATCTGTGTTTAATGGCGTCAGTTCCCGGAATGACCAATGAAGGAACCCCTTTTCCAGAGGAACCTTTTGTTTTTCCCTCTTACAGAAACATTGGTCCTCCTTACATCGCTACTTTGATCCTTCCAGGTCTCACAATTGGATTACCAATATGGTTATTTTCCACTTGGGTAATCCCGAATGCAGCAAGTGCTTCGGTTGTAATCACTTCCCCCTAAGAACATCAACCTCATGTTGATCCTTCATTATCTTCACTAGTAACATCTTCTTCGCCTTTTTCACATGCAACGTCTTCTTCCATTTCATCCTCTTCGCCGAGTGAAAGCTCTGAAGCTAGTAACCCAGTGGATAAGAAGAAGAAGAAAAGGAAGATCGAGAAGAAGAAAAATTAGCAAGGGTACAAGCTTCCGACCACTGCTAGACATGTTGGAAAACCACTAGTTACTGATAATCATGCTAGGAGTGTTGATGATGCCAAGATCACCCAAACAACCCGTAAGCCCAAGTACCCTTGCAGGATTTGTAAGGGTAGCCATCTTCTTAAAGGTTTCCTTGGTTTATCCACGGTTATAAAAGCATGGTCTACATGCCTTCGCCAACCCATGTCGTCAGGCTCTGAACAACATGTTGATGACCTCTCGTCAACTAGTCAGGATATCGTTAGGAAGAAGAAAAGTAGAGTCAAGTTCTCGTGTATGTTATGCGGAGGGAGTCATCAAATTCACCTTTTCCCTCATATGGACGTAGCCTCGAAATTACTAGAAGACATGACTCTTTCCAAGACTCAAATTCCATCTTCTTATCGCAAGATTACTCTCGACCCACCTGTAGTTGATGGAATGATCAATCTGGTCCCTTCATTGGTTAGTCCAGTTGATCAGGTAGTCCATCTAGTCACGTCCTTAGTTGAACCAATTGACCAAGAGGTCGATCTGATCCCATACTTGGTGGATCCCACTTTCTCATTAGAGAGTGAAACCCAAGTAGTTGATCCTTTTCAACCCATCGACCGCAATCTCCCCTTGGAGACTGAAACCCAAGTGGTCAATATAATCTTGTCATCAGTCGATCCTACTCTCTCGCTAGAGAGTAAACCTGATGCTGCTCAAGTTTTTCTTATTGATACAGACACTACTGTACTGGGGGGAATTCCTCCTTATCCCAAGGAACCCTCTCCAAGTAATGAGGCCATTCTTTTTTATTGGGGTGCACTAACTGGACCTCATCTTCCCTCTCACATTCTTTTCAAGATTATAGAACAATTTTGGGGTCGAGACATTCTGAAAACATTGATAGACGAAGGAGCGTATGTTAGTATCTTTTCCTCTATTGCTTGGCAAGATTTGGGTTTTCCTCATCTTGTGTCGGTTACCCAGAATCTATTAGATTTTAACAAAAAAATGAGTTAACCTTCAGGAACCCTTCCTTAGTAACTTTGGGAGGGAAAAATGTCTTTATTGATGTCGTGGTAGTCCACGATCCCTTGGATTTTTATTTACTCCTTGGGCGAGATTATGTCTATGCCATGAAAGCTACCATGTCCACTCTTTTTCATGTAATATCTTTCCCTCACGATGGAAGAATTGTGACTATTGATAAACTTTCATTTTTTGGCCTTGACTTGACCATCAACTCAATGACCTCCCTAGATGGTTTATATATGCAAACAATATCACCCCCACCATAGGTCAATTATGTGGCGTTGTCTCCCATGCCTTCAACTGCCGATGATGATGAGCCTCTCACTGTCATCTCAATCTCTTATGAATTAGATCTGGTAGTTGACATGGTGATCTCTTTGATAGGGTCTTTAGATCTTGATCTCCTTACCCTCGTCGCGACCCTCGACATGGTGTCTTTCCAGAGCATTTTTCTTCTTTCCAGCGAATATCTTTTGGAATCCACGATTGAGTTTTTTCCCTTGACTTGGTGTCCTTCCAGAGCATTGTCCTCTTGGAAGCCATGATCAAGAAGAGTCTCTTGAGCATGGTTTTCTGATTTCAAGCTCATTAAAAAATGAAATCATCTTTAAGCATAGTTTTATGATTTCAAGCTCATTAAAAAATGAAACCGACTTTGAGCATGGTTTTCTAATTTCAAGCTCGTTAAAAAATGAAACAGAGGTCTAGGGATTGAACCTGGATTCTTGAACATAGTTCATGTTCCTGTGTCAAGCTCATTAAAAATGACACAGTTTTTCTCCTTCTTCGGTTGATTCAAGTACTTCATTACGTATAGTATTTGAAGCTTCATTTCATCTGTCTCTGTTGTTGGATGAAACAAAGCTTAGGGGGCAATGCTTCCAACCTTCATGCTGAAGTTAATATGCTAAATTTTTAAGTTAGGGGCTAAGTACCAACCATCCCTGGTTTATGCATTGGGAAGTCGCAAGCATAGTTTTCTCTGGTTCAAGCTTGTGTAAAAATGAAACCACCTATCTCAAGCATACTTTCCTCTCATTCAAGCTTGTGTAAAAATTAAACCAGGTCCAAGCATAGTTTTGGCTAGTTTTAAGCTTGTGTAAAAAGAAAATCTATCCCAAGCATCCCGAGCTTAGTATTTGTTCTTTCTCATGCTCGTAAATACCTGAGAATGTAACCACGTAAAATTTTATCACTTTTTTGGACTCGTAAAGGTTATATGAAAAAGACACCCCCTAGAGTTCTCCTTTAAGCTATTTTCAAGCTCCCTAAACATGAAAATATAGTCGAGTGACCTTGTTCTTTTCATGCTTGTAAAAGTATTTGAAAAAAAATATGATGAGCAATAGATTATCTCTTTTTCGGTCTAGTCAGACTAATTTACGAAAAATGACATTTTGGAGTTTTCTTTAAGTGTTTTTCAGACTCTCTAAGCATGAAAAACCCCTGAGTTCTCTTTCTTTGGACTTGTAAAATAAGCATCGAAAGGCCCATGTGGGACAGAACCAATCCTTCCTAGGGTTCGTTAAAAATACTCTGAGGGACTCGTCCGAAGGATGAGCTTATATTTCATGCATATTTTATCCTCCTCAAGCTTGTGTAAAAAAAAACGAGGTACTTGCCAGAAATGGTGGGGGGGAATTGGGAAAGAAATGTATCTAAACCTATATTCTATGGAAGAGTCACTTTTGAACATGAAACCCTTTCACTCACTTTGTGTCTAGGTTGGAAAATTTGCTTGTCTATTGATCATACTCCTTTATAATATTACAAATTGGTCGGTGATCCCTGTTGTTGAGTCAGTGTTTCCAAGATAGTTGTCATGTTGTCAATATGTTCAAAGAGAAGTTCAATCCAGAAATCTTTCTATTGTGTCATCCATTTCTGCATTCCTTAATCCTTCTATCATGTCGACCATCCCTGAGTCAGTCATGAATCACTTGTTACTTTGATATACAAATATTTTTACCTGTTTCATGTCATTAATGGGGGATACATTAAAGCCCTCCTATGACGAGTCCTTTCCTGTCAAATCCAACTCATTAACCAGGAACTAGACTTAGAAAATAATTGGTACCTTGGAACTTGCATGCCTCAATGGCAGGTTACCTCGCTTTCTACATTGGGTTTTCATTATTGACCCTTGATCGAAAGATTTCGCTGAGTGTTCGACCTCAGCTCATTGATTCACATTTGTTGGATTATACTAGTGTACCTTGGGAGTCATTGACATTAATGGTGATTTCCCTCACACTTTTTAATGGTATTCACTAATGACCGGTAATCAAGTGGTTTCTACCATGTTCAACTTCAACACATGTATTCACATGGCTATATTTGTACTATAGAGTGGTGGAGATGAAGACCCTGAATCTTTTCTAATAGATTCAGTTTGACTTGGAGTATATTCATATCGTATTGTTTCATAGATCCACAGTGTATGTCTCGTGGCTATGTTCAAATTTGAGTCTTTAACACATAGATCCACAATGTATTTTTGGTGGCTATGTTCAGATTTGAGTCATAATGGCATGGATCCACAGTGTGTGTTTGGTGGCCATGACCTATTTTACTTGACATGGATCTTTTCATGTCGGAATTTATGATTTGATTCATTTTTACTATGAGTATGGGAATGCCTACCTCAGTGATGAAGATATTATTGTACTGTATTTCCTTGTTTGTTGGCAGGTTTTCGACCAACATGTTCCTTGTTCCCTACACACACTCAACAAAGTGTTTCAGTTATCACTCTGTTCTAACTTCATAATTTGGGGGGCTTACTATTACACATTATTTTCTTCACCCCTATGACTGTTAATGATGTAAACTTATACTTTTCCTGTAGAAGGATAAATGGCCTAAACCCCTGAAAAGAATGAAGACATTTTTTCCTAGAAAGATGAAATGAGTTTTTCTCTTGTAAAAACCTTATGAAGAGAGATCGTTGCACCTTGTCTAGTGTTAAGGGAGTAACGATATAGGATCATCGTAGGTTGCTCCAAACTATCCTGCGACGTTGTCACACTCTGCCTAGTATTAAGGGTGCGACAATTTTTCGTACGAGGGAAAACGAGAAGTTTCTTGATGCTTCTAGAAGAGAAGCTTCGAGGGTGAGTTGGCCTCTGATCCATTTGGATCATAGTCGCATCCTTGATCTCTTGGGATCATCCTAACCTCCTCACCCTATCCTTTTCGACCTATAAAAGGAGAGGAGTTCTCATGGGGAAAGTTGGATTGAGTTGGATAGCTTTTGGTATGAGCTTGATTGGGTTTGAGTAATTTTTGTAGCTTGGAGTTTTTGGGCCTATGTTGGCTTTGAGCTTTGCTTTGTCAAGATAGATTGTGAGTGACTTTCAAATCTACATTCTCAGAATCCGGGAAGAAGAAGTGTGTGGGAAGCAAGGAACTATTGGAAGGAACCTTACAACATCAAGGAATCGGTTGTATTCTCATTTCCATATTTCAAATACAACAATATATTTCTTTCCCATAAAATTGTCCTTATTTTATTGTATGACTCCTTGATCACATACATAGGTATTGTTGAGTATACATTGTTGCTTTCACTTCATTGGCTTGTGTATTTTTACAACTTCAACATACCATAAGGCTTGAAATAGAGAGAGGACGACACTAGTGAGGAAAAACGACATTTAAAAGGTATGTCATTTATCTCTCGTTAGTTAGTATGCTTGATGATTAAAACTTAGGGGAAGTTTTATATTATGTCTTGTTTTTTTCTAGTTTTAGAGTGAAACTAGGGGGATCTGTTTGTGTCCGCACTTACCGATATTATGAGCAGATGTCAGTCATTGATCCGCGTATTGTTGAACACGAAATCATGACTTATCCTAATGTTAAGCTTGTCCGACAGAAGCTTCGCCCGGTCAATCCTCAGAAGGAAACAACGATAAAGGCTGAAGTATAGAAACTCATCAAAGTTGGTTTCATCTAACCCATGCAATTGACAGAATGGGTATCGAACCATGTTCCTGTCAATAAGAAGCAATGTACAATCTGTGTATGTATGGATTTTTGCGACCTGAACACAGCCTTCTCGAAAGACAATTTTCCAACCCCATTTATTGACCAGATTATCGATGAATTTTCCAGTTGTGAGGTATTTTCTTTCATGGACGGGTTTTTAGGGTATAGTCAAATTCAGATCAAGCCCGAGGACCAACATAAAACGACTTTTGTTTGTCCTTGGGGTACATTCACGTATCGAAAAATACCTTTTGGCCTTAAGAATGATGGAGAAACTTTTCAGCGGGCCATGTCGTTTTCTTTCCACGACCTCAAACACATAGTTGAGGCATATCTCAATGATCTGGCATCACATTCTTGCAAGAGATCCAATCATCCTACCCATTTATGACTAATATTTGAGAGGTGTCGCTACTATCAGATTTGTCTGAATCCCAACAAGTGTAGTTTTTGCGTGACATCAGAACACTTGTTAGGTTTTATCGTGTCAACTAGAGGGATCATGGTCGATCCTCTAAAGGTTGAGGAAATAGTTCAATTACCTCCCCCGCGCACAATTCCCCATCTTCAGAGTCTACAGGGGAAAACCATTTTTCTTCAGCGTTTTCTTGCTAACTATGCCGACATTACTAAAGGGTTCATGCGTCTCTTGAAAAAATGGATCCCATTATGTTTGGATGAAGCGCTTCAATGCTCTTTTGATGTCTTGAAACACGCTCTGACATCTTCCCCTCTGCTCAGTCCTATGGATCATGGCAAGGATTGCTTGTTGTATTTGGATGTCATAGAGTCTACTATCGGCATGGTCTTGGTCCAAGAGGATGACACGCTCAAAGACCATGTTATCTACTATCTTAGCCAAGGCTTGGTTGGACCATAACTCAACTACACACATGTTGAGAAACTCACTTTGGAGGCTGTCCATGCTGTCCAACGGTTCTTCCATTATATTTTACTTTGCAAGACCACTGTCATAGTTGTCGTGAACCCTTTTCAATATGTGTTAACATGACAGGTCATCAACGGGAAACTCAGTCAATGGATAGTCATCCTGCAAGAGTTTGACTTGGATTCTGTTTCAACAAAATCTAAAAAGTCCCTAGTCTTTGTTGAACTAATCTCGGAACTTCCGGTGGAGAGTGGTGATATTTCGCCCGAAGAGTCACCAATCAACGAAGATCTTTTTTTTATCGCATATTCGGGCCCGAAGAGTCACCAATCAACGAAGATCTTTTTTTTATCGCATATTCGAACCCTTGGTATGTAGATATACAAGTGTATCTTCATACTTTGAAGTGCCCTTTTTCTTCTTCTCGCGATGAGCGTCGAAAAATATGTCACCAAGCGCGAAACTATCTTATCTTCGATGACATTTTATGTCGTCGAGGAGTCAATTTCATTCTCTGATGATGTCTCACTCATGAGAAAGAAAAGATTGTTTTAAATGACTGTCACATAGGAGCATGTGACATTCATTTGTCTAGGTTGGCAACAACTCAAAAGATTCTTCGTGTTGGATACTTTTGGCCCTCAATAATCAAATATTGTGTAGAGGCGGTCAAGAAGTGTCACTCGTACCAGATATTCTCTCGGAAGATGCGGGCACACCCAACTCCCATGTTCACAGATATTTTCGTCGGTCCCTTCACCAAGTGGGGGATTGATTTCACTACATTTCACCCAGTTTCATCTAAGGGGCATCGTTATATCATCGTAGTACTAGACTACTTTACTAAGTGGGCCGAAGTTATGTCGACATTTAGCAATGATGGGGAGATGACTACCTTTTTCATTTTCAACCAGAGTGTATCCAAGTTTAGTATTCCAAAGGAGATTGTCACAGACCATGGAAATCACTTCCATAACAAAATGATGTCTAAATTAACATCAAAATTAGGTTTTAAATAGGAACATTCGTCACCTTACTACCCACAAGTGAATGGTCAAGTAGAGGCTGTTAATAAGTCTCTCAAGACTATTTTGCAGTGAACAATTAGTTCAGCCAAGTCAAATTGGCATTTGATGGTGTATTCGACACTTAGGGCTTATCAAACTTCAGTCAAGACTACTACCGGTTTTTCACCTTTTTAACTCGTCTACAGGTTGCAACCAATATTTCCCATTGAATGTCAAATCCCTTCTCTAAAGTTGGCAGTGGAACTATTTCTCGACACTGCACTTCTTGAAGAACGTATTTTATATCTTGAGAAACTCGATGAGCAGTGTCGAGATGCAGCCTTGGCCAACAAGGCTAAAAAACAACGTGTCAAGTGTCAGTATGATCGGTCTACCCGCCCTCGGATTTTCTTCGAAGGCGATCTTATCATGGTATATGACCAAGAGAAAGATCCCTTGGGGGCAGGCAAGTTCAAACCCATGTGGTTCAGACCTTTCATTGTGAAAGAAGTCTTATAAAAGGGTGCTTATTGTCTAGTTGGTTTCAAGGGTAACACTTTATCGAAGCCTAGAAATGGGCTCTACCTTAGGAAGTATTACATTTAGGTCGGTCGCCTGAGCGTGACTTCTTGTATATATGTATAGTATTTTATACAATGTTGTCTTTTTGTTTTATGGATGCGTAGTTATTATGTTTTATTTTCACTTTGGTAGATCTCAAGTGAATCTGAGGTCTATATTGGGTTCGCGGATGGTGCTAGCCGACATACTCAGAGGCTTTATTCCACAGCTTGGGTGATTTTTACACCTTTTGGTCAGTTGTTGTCTTCTGGAGGTATTTGTTTGTGTGAAACAACCAACAATGTTGTTGAGTATAGTGCAGTAATAGAGTTACTACGTGGCTCCTTGCCACATGGTATTTCTTTCCTCCGAGTCTATCTGGATTCTCAACTGGTTGTGTCTCAATTAAACAGGATATACTATGTCTATGATCCCACCCTTCACCGACGATTCCTTAGGGTACATCTCTTAGAATGCTCTTTTGATTATATTACGTATATTCATGTTTTGAGGAGATCTGATTAACTAACTGGTACATTGGCTAATCAAGTATTAGATTGGCATGTTGCTCATACATAAAAGTAAAAACACACACATACAAATGTAAAATACGTTTGTACAAAATGTTTATCCAGAAGGAAAAAAGATGTATATACAATATATCCCAAAAATAGTGTCATAAGTATAAGGTGGGCCATAAAGCCTCAAATAGAGCCGATATACATCGTTGGGCTCAAGCCCTCAATACATAGTACAAAAATTTCCCTCAAAACATATGTGGTCCAAAAATAACTATGGCCTTGGCGTATTGGACCTACTATAATGAACTACGGTGTTTACAAGACACCGGAACAACTGGACCCAAGTATTGGGCACCCCTACTACATGTGGTTGCATGACCGAGGGAAGGTCCTCTATCTCTTCCATGGGTATTGCACAAGTGAGAACCGTCAAGTTTCTCTCTACTCGTCATAGTAGTTTCTTAGCCTCTCTGGCTGGGGGTGCTCCTGTAGTTGCTGGTCTAGCCTTTGGTCGAGGACGCCGCCTAGTCCTGGCAAAGTTAGCTGGTTGCATTAACCCTACATATGTATATAACAGATCTTTGAGTCAGTACTTTGACATTACATTAAAAGGATAATATTTAAAAACTTAAAAAATTAAATAAATTTAAAAATGTCTTTACCTATCTCTTTGTGCTCCTCGTCAGGGGGCATGGGCATATCGGGATCACTCAGGAAACTGATCCTTGCATATGGTTAGTCCTCTATAAATGGAATATTACGGGCCCACCAATCAAAAAAATCGTTATCAAAGGCCTCTTGGACCCTCCCTACACCCTTTCTAGGCAACAATGATGCCCACCTGCATAATGTCAGAAAGGAGGCGATGTGGCCTCGCACTGTCTCCCTCGGGCTTAGGCTAGGCACTCTATCAAATAAGAAAGTGCACAATACAGTATCAAACCTGAAGTTCTTGTTCACCTCCTGCAATAGTCAGTGAGTTGTTTCTTCATGCATGCAAGCATGGTAGTGCCCCAATAAAAAATAGTGGCATCCAAGCACTTAACTACACAATGCATCTGTGCATGGGAATCCTGATGAAGCGCTACGGATCTAGTGATCCTCCTAATCATGAAAAGTACAATCTGAAGATAGAGATTAGTAATATTGTGTATCAACACTTGAGATCCTACTTTCTCAGTGCA
Organism: Picea engelmannii; assembly: GCA_009831015.1. Taxonomy (NCBI): domain Eukaryota; kingdom Viridiplantae; phylum Streptophyta; class Pinopsida; order Pinales; family Pinaceae; genus Picea; species Picea engelmannii. The sequence continues at coordinate 17,565 of ML805153.1, read as the reverse complement.
TGCCTCATTGTACATACCAATATAGTACTCTATGTTGTATGGCCCTGGAGGAAAGGTCCTCAATTTGACTCATTCCCCCCTCCTCGAGAGGCCGGGAAAGAAGTAAATGTCCTCTATTTTCAGAGTTAGTGACTGATCCTCTGGCATAAATTCCTTTGCATCTGGATGCCAATACTCTATCAAGTGGTTCAATAGTCTAGGTTGTGCCCTCAGGAATGCACACTGGAAGAACTTCCACATACCACACTGTTTCAGTATGGCAATAGCCTCGGGATCCTCCTCCACTGAGACATCCAATTCCTCATGTTCCCTTTCCTGCCAATGGACATACATCATATTGCACAAAATTTTGAAGGGATTAACACTTGTTTCCTCTTTTTTGAGCATTAAAAGAGGTGTACGTGGGATGTCTTTAAGACAGTCACATATGTATGCGGGCTAAGTGTTACTTTTCACACGTAGATACGTGGGTTGAGCATGGATAGACTGCATACACGCATGCCTGACATTTTTACAAAGGTGTGCACCTTCCAAACATTAATTTAAGCACAAAAGGATGCATGAAAATGAAAGTAAAGGTTGTTGTACATACTTGGTCCAAGTGTGAGGATATTTTTTCCACTGTAGCTCCTTCAATTCATGTTTTGAAGAAGAGGGTTTTTTACCTTTTTGGTTATTTTCCAAGTTGCAATGGTTAAAATGAGCCGTCCATCTCAATTTATACACTTTTTTTGGCACTTTTTGCCCTAATTTGGTCCCTTTTTTCCCCTTTCTTGACTTGGTAGCTACTTGAGTTGCCTTTTGAGACATCTTTGGGTCATTCTAATGAACTTGTTTGTTTGGTTCAGTGTTTTCTTGAGATGGTTTACACTTATATCATCCCATGGTGAAAGTCATTTTTCAACATTTGTATATAAGTTAGGTTTTCACTACCTTGCATTCTTCATATTGTCGACTTTTCCACTTTTCCATAGGATCAATCCCACCGAAGTGTGACACTGAACCTTCTTTGCTACTTTATAAGTGTTGTAGTTAGGTGGTAGAGACTTCTTTTACATGGATACCCTAGGTATATTCTTTGTTGCATTTTGGTGTCCATGCCGTGAGTTTTCTCCATCGGCTTGGGAGTCCTTTTAGTCCCTTCATGATTGCATTTTTTGAAGCCTTATTCTTCTTCATTTTTTCTGGCTCTTACCCGAAGGGCTCGCCATGAGCATAGTTTGTTTTCTTTCAGGCTCATTTAAATTTTGAAAGCAACATCCAATGATAACTTATTTATTCTCTTTGATCTCATCTGGATTACTTGAGAAACGAATCCCCCCTGGAGTCTTCTTTAAGCCCTTTTTAGACTCTCTAAAATTGAAAATATTTTCAAGCGATCTTGTTTCCCTTTACGCTCGCCAAACTCAAATTTGAAGGCACGTCTGTCGGGTGGTAGTTTACCCCTTTTTCAGTCCAGACGGTTAATTTATGAATAAAGGTATTCCCTAGGAGATTTAGTTCACTAGGAGAGTATTATTAGGCGTAAGTTTAACCCTTTTTCAGGCCGAAGGGACTAAATTTTTGAAAAAGGGACATTCTCCTTGGTTTTGGTTTATCTCTTTTTTGGGCCTTGGAGATTACTTACGAAAAAAGAACCTCCTCAAAGTCCATAGTTAAGCTCTTTTCAGACTACCTAAATATGAAAAGATTGCCAAGTGACCTTGTTTCTTTCACACTCGTTAATTGGTCTAGAAATAACATCTATTTGGCATAAGTTTAACCCTTTTTCCAGCCAATAGATTATCCAGGAAAAAGGTAGGCCTCAAGAAACTTGTGTCACCGAGAGAGTTATGATAAGTTATATTTTATACCTTTTCGAGATAAGGAGACTAAAATTAGAAAAAGGTTGTGAATCCATAGTTAAGCTCTTTTCAGAATCATTAAAATTGAAAAGAGAGCTGAGTGATCTTGTCTCAATCACACTCGTTAAAATGGTTTTGAAGAGACGTCTTTTCAGTATAAGTTTAACCCTTTTTTGAACTAACTAGACTAATTACGAAAAAGGAATACTCTGGAGTCTTCTTTTATTGTTTTTCAGACTCTCTAAACATGAAAAACCACCTAGATTACCTTCTCTGGGCTCGTAAAACTTCACATGGAAGGAGTCTTGTTGTGTCATACTTCATTGCATCACATGTCTCATTCTTGCGTCTTTGTCCTGATGAGGGCTTCATGTTGTTATTAACTGAACCTTCAAAGCATTCCTTAAAGGAAATCCTTTCAACACTTTTTTCCCTTGCGATCTGACACCTTTGTTACACATCAAAATTACTCACTTTGATAGTGTCGCAAGTGTCGTCATTACAAAGGTCGCAAGTGTCGCATTTTTCTCACAAGGTCACAAGTGTTGCATGTTGCTCACAAGTGTCGCAAGTGTCAAGCAAAGCATACTGCCATGATGCCTATGTCATACCCATAATGACATGAGAAGGACACTTAAAACACCTCCAACATTTGATTTGGGAGTGGAGAAATGAGTCAGCAGGCTTGCAAACATTTTTCCATCTGAAAGCACCTCAAAAACTGAGTTTTGGGGGGGGAGCGCTCCCCCTTACACTATCTCGGAGCACCAACGCTCCCCCTTACACTGTCAGGGAGCATTATAAAGCTCCCCTGGCCCTTTTGAGGGAGCACTATAGATTTTGAGAGCGTTGGCGCCCCCCTAAAGCTTACTAGGGAGCGCTACAATGCTCTGATGGCCCTTTTGAAGGAGCGCTACCTATTCTGGGAAGTTGTTAAGTTGTTGAGATGAATGGGGGAAGCATCTTTTCATTCTTGGAAGGCAGTTGGATTCGAATCCCTAGTATAGCCATGATCTTAGGGCAGATCCTCAACTGAAGGAGGAAAATCCTCAACTTCCCCAAGGATATCTCAAGTGGTTAAAGCCTCTCCAAGGCTATATAAGAAAGCTTTCTAATGGTGAAAGAGGACTGGAAATGGAGAATTACACCAAACTTATGATCTCATAAGTGGTGCTGGAACAGAGCTGATTGGAGAAGAATTGCTAGCATGAAACCTATGATCTCATAGGAAACACACAGTTATCCAAAGGAGAGTGATCAGTGAAGCTGTTGTTACCCAGGTTGTGGATCTTTCAGGCAAGGGTTAGACGAAGGGGACTTGACAAAGTTGTCGCATTCGCATCTACAATTGTAAGTACTGCTATCGTTATTCTCAATAATATGACACGCTTGGCCTGTTTCTTTCTAGTTTGTGTCTAATGTTACATGAACTTATCATTGATAGATAGATCTATTTTCAAGCTAACATCAATAGAGTAGGAAGCAGTCGTATCTCGTTTGTCTACAGGACTCAACGAGGAGCAAAGGATTGAAGCTCAACTCGGAGCGTGCAGGGACAAACGTCGATAAAGAGGTACTTTTGTCCTCCTTCCTTCTCATGTGTTAGTTTGTATAGATTTGAAAGGAAGTCAGTGTCCACGTTAAGCATTTTCTGTCTTAGAGTTAGGGTCAATCTCTTTGAGGCAATCTACCTGTTCGCAGGGAGATTTTCCTACAACGGAAACTGGTGACTCCACTGGGGAGATAGCCTCAAGTCGAAACTTTTTGTTTTGATTTCTCCTCATTGACCTAGTTCTACCCCTTGATTGTTTCAGACTTGGTTCACTCCTCTTTTGATTGGTTTCATGAGTTGATTGGCTCCCTACCCCATCATACTCATCTTAATTGTCGAAATTGAATTGCAATTAATTGAATTTTTTGACATTTCTGGGAGTTTTTGAACCTGGCGCCCCTATCCCTGTGTTAACAGAGCGCCAACGCTCCCTAATAGCTTTTCACAAAGAACTATAACGCTCCTTGCCTTTGGTAACAGAGCGCCAGCCCTCCTTTGGCCAATAAACCTTCCAGAATTGCTTTTTCTGGGTTTTGCCTCTGTGTCTCTCCTGCTGGGTAACCTTGTGAGTCAATGCTTCTTCTCTTCTAGCCTTGACATATGTCTTTTTGAAGAACAAACATCTTACTATTTGGATTTTGTAGCCTTCTTCACTATTGTTATTGAGTTTTTCTGTTGATTGGAGTCTGAAACCCATGCATTGTCTTTCTCTCTGTTTAACTGTAAAAACCCTGGTGAAGGTCATCAAAGGCCTATAGATCTCTTCATCTTGATTTTAGTCAAGATCATTGTTCTTCAACTTTTTCTTTTTGGGTGTGAAGTTTGTTTTCTCTTTGATTGTTTCTTTTCTTTCTCTTTTTGTTTTGATTGCAACGAAAGGGTGTATTGTTTGTATGACTTTTTCTTGTGCTAGTTTGATTTTCATTCGTCCAAGAAGGTAATTAGTAAGATGAGCATTGTGTTGAATTGATCATTATTTGTATGAAAACAATAAAAAGCATCTTCATGATTGATTGTGTATGTTAGAAGGCATCTCAAAAGTTTTAGCATCACATCAGGATTTGATTGAAGAAAACTTGTTTGAGGACACTCCTTATTAGTGCTTGTTAGTGAAAAGAACTATCTCTCTTTCCCTTAGATAGATGTTCATCGAAAAGAAATGAATGCTTATCATTTTTGATGCATTTTTGGGAGTGAGTCATAATTCCATTCGTTTCACTTCCATGCACCCCTTTCTGAGTAAAGAACAACTATTAAAATCAACGCTAATTAAAAATTATTTAGAACTTTTTATTTTCTAGGATCCTCCACCAACAGTAGATTAGGCTTAGTACTTTGGATTAGGATGTGAGAATAACTCTCCAAAGTTTCCAAAACAAACAGTAGTATCCTGAGTCAGGGAGAGTCAAATCCAATCATCGTATAAGTCTGCCTGGGATCCCCCTCTCACACAGGGGTTATGCACGAGGTCGCATTCGGGTGAGCTACGGGGACTAAACCTCCATGGTTTAACTGATTGTGGTGGTCAGATCATATTATGGGGATCGCTTCAAGGTAAATCCACAATTATTACATGGAAGCCTTTTAGTTGATTTCAAGCTCGATACCCTGCTCGTACGTTCGGATCGGACTGTCGACTGTTCCCGCCCAGGGGCTGACTGTGAATTGGTAACCTTAGTGGCCATAATCTTTAGGGTCTTACACGAGGTGACGGTGATGGGAAGTCTCACTGTACCTGGAGCAGACATTGGTCAAACTCACTTGGGCTCCTTGGAGGGTAAATCCACAATTACTGCATGGAAGCTTGCACCAAGGCGTAAGTCTGTTAAACATGTCTCCATTGTAACTGTTCCACCCTATCCCCTCCCCTTCTGGACTTGATCACGTGACGTTGGATTTCATCACCAACTAGTATGGTCATTGAGAGAAGGTCATGTTTGCTTGGTTGTGATTCTTAGATCCTATTAGCGTATGCTGTTTCTTTTACTTAGTGGATCTTAGGTCGAGTCAGTGTTAATGGCATTGAATTCTGGGAGTACCAATAGAGGAACCCCTTCTTCTGGGGAACCTTATACCTTTCCTTCATTTGGAAACTTTGGTTCTCCATATGTTGCCACACTGAGTCTTCCAGGACTCGCTATTGGATTACCAGTTTGGTTGTTCCCCACTCCGATGATCCCAAATCCTCCCAATGTTTCAGTTGCACCTAATACTTTGGATGTCGATACACCACCCACACATCAACCTCATGTCGACTTTTCTCCTTCTTTTCCCATCAAGTCTCCTTCCATTTCTCCTTCTTTGCCTAGTGAAAGCTCTAAAGCAAGTATCCAGGTTGATCAGAAGAAGAAGAAACAAAAAGAGAAGAAGAATAAGAGCCTGAAAAGGACCAAGGCCCCAACAACATCAGATGTTGGCTCTAAGAAACCAGTTATTGTTAATAGTATTGGGAGTGTTGATGAGATCAACAAGATTAAAATGAAGAATCCAAAACCAAAATTCCCTTGCAGCCTTTGTAAGGGTGACCACTTTCTGAGGGATTGCCCCGGTCTTACCCAGGTCTTAGAAATGTGGTCCTCCACGTCATCGGGCTCTGTCGGTCATGTCGATGATACCCCGTCAACTAGTGATGTTCAGGTTGGTAAGAAGAAGAAAACTATCAAGTTCCCTTGCATGTTATGTAAAGGTATTCATTACTCTCACCTTTGTCCTCGTATGAACGAGGATTCTTCTCTTTTGGAAAAACTTCAACTTCCAAAAGGTTATCCTAAGCTTTCCTCCGACCCATCGTTGGTTGATGGACTAGTCAATCCGGTTCCATCCCTGGTCAGTCCGGTTGATCAGGTGGTCAATCTAGTTTCCTCCTCAATTGAACCACAAACCCAAGTAGTTGATCCAATTCCATCATCGATCAGCCCCACTCTTCATCAAAAGAGTTACACCAAAGTGGTCGATCTGTTTTCATCCTCGGTCGATCCCACTCTCCCGTTAGAGAGTGACACCAAAGTGGTCGATCCGTTTCCACCCGTCGACCCCATTCTTCCTTTGGAGAATGAAACTCAAGTGGTCGATTCGGTTTCACCCTCGGTCGATCCCATTCCTCCATTGAGGAATGCCAAAGTGACTGATCCAGTCCCTTCCTCGATCAGTCCCACTCTTCCTCTGAAGAGTTCCCAAGTGGTCTATCCAAGTCCACCATTGGTCGATCCGATCCAATCATCGGTTGATCCTACTCTCTCTCTAGAGAGTAAACCTAATATTGCTGATGTTTTTCTCATTAATACAGACTCTACCGTGTCGGGGGGCATTCCTCCTCCTCCTATGGAACCCCCTCCAAGTACTGAAGCCATCCTTTTTGATTGGGGTGCGTTAACTGGACCTCGTCTTCCCTCCCACATTCCTTTCCAGATTACAGTACAGGTTCGTGGTCGGGACGTTCCTCAAACGTTGATAAATGAAGGTGCGTTCGTTAGTATTTTGTCTTCTTTTGCTTGGTACGCTTTGGGTTGTCAGCAGCTTGCACCGGTTACACATAATCTGTTAGCTTTTAACAGAAGAACTAGTAAACCTTTAGGGATCCTTCCTCAGTTTCCTGTAACTTTGGGAGGGAAAACTATCTTTATCGATGTCATGGTAGTCCGAGACCCCTTGGATTTCTCTTTACTCCTTGGGCGGGATTATGTCTATGCCATGAAAGCTATTGTATCCACTCTTTTCCGTGTGATATATTTCCCTCACAATGGAAGAATTGTGACTATTGATCAAATTTCATTCATCGACCCCGACTGGGTTACCTCCCTAAGTGGTTCTTATATGCAGACAGTATCACCCCCGCCGCATGTGGCGTTGTCTCCCATGATCTCAACTTCCGACGATTTGGATCCGGTAGTTGACATGGTGAGCTCTTCAGTAGGGTTATTGGAGCGTGGTCTTCTTACTCCTATCACGACCCTCGACATGTGTTCCTTCTCGAGTGATTATCTTCCATCCAGAGAAGATCTCCTGGAGGCCATGACCATGTTTCATCCATTGACATGGTACCCTTCCAGAGCATTATCCTCTTGGAAGCCATGATCCGGATGAAACCACGAGCATAGTTTCCCTTCTTTGTGGCAAGCTCGTTAAAAAAGGAAACAGAGGCTTTGAGCATAGTTTTCTTCTCTGTAGCAAGCTCATTAAAAAATGAAAGAACAATCTGGGGATCGAACCTGGAACCTGGAGCATAGTTCTTTTCTTGTGTCAAGATCATTAAAAAATGAAACAATCACCTCTCCCTTCAAGTTGAGTCTTTCGCCAGATCTCGTAGATGTCGAGTCGAGTCTTTCATTAGGTCTCGTTTTTTAACCTTCATTTCATCCACCTGTATCCTTTTTCTCCATCTAGCACAGAAATTGGTGACAACCTCAAAGTCGATGAATGAATTGAAGCTTGGGGGGCACGTCTCCAGCCTTTGATGATCATTATGGAGCTAAACCACTAGCTTTCAAGCTGGGGGCATACCGAGCTTAGTCTTTGTTCTTTCTCGTGCTCGTAAATACATGAGAATGCAACCGGGTAAACTTTTATCTCTTTTTCGGACCCGTACGGATACAGGAACACACGAAAAAAGAACCCCCTTGGAGTCTACTTGAAACCCTTTTCAGACTCTCTAAATATGAAAAGATTGTCGAGTGACCTTGCTTCCTTTCACACTTGTTAAAGGGTCAGAAAGGGCATCTTTCGAGCGATAGTTTACCCCTTTTTCGGTCTCATTAGACTATTGTATGAAAAAGGAACTGAGAGAGTTCTCTTTTAAGTGTTTTTCCAAACTCTATAATCCTGAAAAACCTTCGAGTTTTCTTTCTTTGGACTCGTTAAAACACACATCGACAGGCCCATATGGGACCGATCCCTTACTTCTTCTGGTTCGTTAAACAAAGGAAGAGGAACTTATTGAAGGTGAGTTATATCGAGCATGTGTTATCCTCCTAGAGCTCATAAAATCAAAAAGAGGTACTCATCTATCTGGATGGGGGAAAAAATTGAAAGGAGCAAGCCAAGCAGTCTCTTGAGAACATCATCCAACACTTCTTAGAGTCGCCCTTGAACACAACACTTTGTCATTTGCACATATCATAATCCGCTAAACCTCTGCACTGAGCCAATCCTTTGAGTTCCTTTCGCTCTTTTGGGTCACCTGACGCAAGTCACAGTATCCACTGCATAGTTTTGGTCCATGACATGTTTTGTTGTTGTGCCTCAGTGTTCAAGGGAAGTATCCGCCTCGAGAGTCAACCATCCCAAATATCTTGCCTCAAAACCCGTCTCAGTCCATGTCCATTGGATCTACCAATTACATCTCTATGTCTGTTTCGTGTCATTGATGGGGGATACATCAAGGCCATCCCTCGACGAGTCTATTCCTGTCGACTTCAACACATTATCTAGGAACCAGACTTAGAAACCAGTTAGTACTTTGGGACCTGCATGCCTCAATGGCAAGCCTCCTCACATTCGATAGTAGGTTTACATCATTGACCTCTGATCGGATGATTCCACGGATGTTCGACTTCAACTCATCTATTCACATTTGCTGGAATGTACTGGGGTACCTTGGGAATCATTGTCATTAATGGTGATCTCCCTCGCGCTTGTTAACGATTTACATCATTGATCAGTAATCAAGTGGTTTCTACCATGTTCGGAATCAAGACATCTATTCACATGGTCAGAATCATGCCATGTCGGGATTGGTAAGAAGACCCTGGGTTGAGTAACCACTTTGATATATGCTTCGCCCAGGCTGTGAAGGAATTTCCATTGGACAAAGAACACATACGCTATTACATAGATCCACTTTGTATTGGTCATGGCTATGTCTTTTCATCTCGTATATCCACTGTGTATTCTTCATGGCTACGATCAGTCCGAGTCATCAAAGTATAGATCCACATTGTATCTTCGGTGGCTATACCTTTTCATCAATACAATTATGGATCCGCAGTGTATTTTATGGCGACCATATCTCGCAAGTCTTGATCACCCAAGCATAGGTATGCCTTCCTTGGGTTTTGAAACATGTCATAATATTTGTTGGATGTTTGTGTGCAACTTCCGTCAGGTTATCCAAGTCTATACCCTTTCTTGAGCATCTACAAAGCATTTCAGTTATCAGTTCCTATCTTCTAGCTTCATACTTTGGGGGGCAATTTGTTACACATCAAAATTACTCACTTTGATAGTGTCACAAGTGTCGTCATTACAAAGGTTGCAAGTGTCACATTTTGCTCACAAGGTCGCAAGTGTCGCATGTTGCTCACAAGTGTCGCAAGTGTCAAGCAAAGCATACTGCCATGATGCCTATGTCGTACCCATAACGACATGAGAAGGACACTTAAAACACCTCCAACATTTGATTTGGGAGAGGATAAATGAGTCAGCAGGCTTGCAAACCTTTTGCCATCTGAAAGCACCTCAAAAACTGAGTTTTGGGAGGGGAGCACTCCCCCTTACACTATCTCGGAGTGTCGGTGCTCCCCCTTACACTGGCAGGGAGCGTTATAAAGCTCCCCTGGCCCTTTTGAGGGAGCGCTATAGATTTTGAGAGCGTTGGCGCCCCCCTAAAGCTTACTAGCGAGCACATCAATGCTCTGATGGCCCTTTTGAAGGAGTGCTACCTATTTTGGGCAGTTGTTAAGCTGTTGAGATGAATGGGGGAAGCATCTTTTCATTCTTGGAAGGCAGTTGGATTCGAATCCCTAGTCCAGCCATGATCTTAGGGCAGATCCTCAACTGAAGGAGGCAAATCCTCAACTTCCCCAAGGATATCTCAAGTGGTTAAAGCCTCTCCAAGGCTATATAAGCAAGCTTTCTAATGGTGAAAGAGGACTGGAAATGGAGAATTACACCAAACTTATGATGTCATAAGTGGTGCTGGAACAGAGCTGATTGGAGAAGAATTGATAGCATGAAACCTATGATCTCATAGGAAACACACAGTCAGCCAAAGGAGAGTGATAATTGAAGATGCTGTTACCCAGGTTGTGGATCTTTCAGGCAAGGGTTAGACGAAGGGGACTTGACGAAGCTGTCGCATTCACATGTATGATTGTAAGTACTGTTGTCGTTATTCTCATTAATATGACACGCTTGGCCTGTTTCTTTCTAGTTTGTGTCTAATGTTACATGAACTTATCATTGATAGATAGATCTGTTTTCAGGCTAACATCAATAGAGTAGGAAGCGGTCGTATCTCATTTGTCTACAGGACTCAGCGAGGAGCAAAGGATTGAAGCTCAACTCGGAGCGTGCAGGGAAAAACGTCGATAAAGAGGTACTTCTGTCCTCCTTCCTTCTCATGTGTTAGTTTGTATAGATTTGAAAGGAAGTCAGTGTCCACGTTAAGCATTTTCTGTCTTAGAGTTAGGGTCAAGCTCTTTGAGGCAATCTACCTGTCCGCAGGGAGATTTTCCTACAACAACCTTGACCCATGGAGGAATTTTCTTGAGTGTCCTTATCCTGCGCATGTTCCATTGCACTGAGCATCAGTATGTTCCATGCGCTTGGAACCAGTCTAATTGCTCGCGACACTCATTCCTCCTTTGTAAAGTGGAATTCTTTTATTCTTTTTCATGCTCATTAAAACTTTGAAAAA
>ML805152.1:308178-353858 GCA_009831015.1 Picea engelmannii | reverse complement strand
ATCATCGTTGATGATAGGCAATAGGTGATGTCAACATAGACCAAAAGTATTCATCAACATTGATGATAGATGAAAACTGTAAGTATTGTAACCACAATAATTATTCCTTCAATGCTACCTAATGAAGATTTAGTGAAGTTGATGGATACAAGAACATCACCAATGACTATTAAAGATCATCAACGATGACTACATCTCACTCTCTCTATCGATAACCATTTCATCCATTATTATGTGTGTCAACTAAACCCGTGAACTATTTTTGTAACCATACCTACCCACTTCAAGCATTTTAACAACTATATAAAGTTAATTTTACAAATATACATGGTTGAAGATTGATAGAGAATTATACATATATTATAGTTAATATAATATTTTTGTGCCTTCAACGATACCTAATGAATATTCATTGATTCAATTTTGATGTCATTAATTGCATTGAATCTAGGAATTAACAAAAGTTACACACTATTTCATTTACATACTTGCAAATAATCTAGTACTCAACCCCTCTCTCTATATATTTTATAATTTATTTTTTTCTATTAAATTTGCAAGGAGAATGGATGATATTCAAAACTTATTTTTGGCAAATCCGGTTCAATACGATGTTATGGAAAAAATAATCAATGCCACATTATCTAATTTAACATATATTCTTAGACGTTTAAATTTTGGTATGATAAAGATTATGTATGTCCTTTACTAATGCTTTCTCCATTGTTTTTGTTTTGGCATAAGTTTTTTTAAAAATCAAATATGATTAAACATGGCCTATGGATGAAATAGATATTATTAAAGTACATTTTCCTAAATTACAATGATCATCTCTTAAGATATTTTGTTAATTTAACATCATTACATTAATACATCAATATTGTTTAATTTTTAACATTATTATTAAAAATACATAAATAAATAAATGAATATTGAATTTTTAATTATTTACATATTAAATTTATTAAAAAAAATAATATCTTTCAAACATTATATAATATATTAAAAATATAACATAAAACAATCAAACAATATTACATAATATGATTGTTGTAATATCTTTATCTGTATTCTAACTATGTCCTACAACATTCTCCCTCTTGGAACCATATGTTTTCCAATGCGTTAACATTTACTCAAGGTATCCATGATTATGTTCATATCATAATTTAGATTTTACTTATTTTTATAATTTCATAGAATTAGCATTTTTCAATGTGTTAACATTTATTCAAGGTATCCATGATTATGTTCATTTCATAATTTAGATTTTATTTAATTTTGTAATTTCATAGAATTGGCACAATTGATAACATTGCACACTATTTATTATATCATTGAACCATATTAAATTATAGACTAATTATTATACCATCAAACCATATTAAGTTATTAACAAAATGTCGGTTTGACTTAGAATTTCTCCTCTTCCAACAATTAGTAAGACTACAACAGGATTTTGATTTTCTTGTACACTGTAAAATAAGTTAACAAAAGGGTAGAACAATTTGAATAAACAAAGGATTTTGATATGTAACAAATTTGTGACCAGTTTGTGGATTTGAACATGTAAGTAAACAATTTTCTCAATATAACTTTAGCTGTTCACTTTTTAATGGTGTATTTTTTCAACTTTAAGGGCAATTACTAGTTTATCTTCCTCTCCCTGCAAATTCGATTGAAAGAGCGTTTGTGTCACCGTAGTCTTCTTGTTTGTAGAACTGACTTAGACTTTTTACCCATGATTAAAATAATGGTGTTTCAATCCATCGTTGCCTGGGTGGGATGCATTCTATGATTTGACTTCTAACTTCAGTGCATGTTGTTAGAATTGCAAATGTGGAAAACACAATTCACATATGATAATTAACAATCACACAAATAAGAAACACAGAGATTTCACGTGGTTCACCCAAACATTGGGCTACGTCCACCAAGCATAGGCATCAGTTGTATTATAATTCAGATCATGGAGATTACAACAGACTAGCAAGTTCTCATTCTGTCGTATTTGCCTCTACGAGATTACATGAATTTATATACATTTACACAAGAAACTGATTATTAAATGCACTCCTATCCATATTCTAACTTGGTTTATTTTAGTTGGAACCAACACAAAATAATAGGATCCAAATACATCCTTGGAAGAGTTCGTTGTCACCAAATCCCAACAATCTCCACCTGGACAACAATTAACCTGATACCTTGCTCCTTCCTTTTGTTCATCACCTTTTCTACAAACCAAGAGAAGCCAAAAACCACTGCAAATTCTCTAATAAAACTGGTTTCATGATCTCGCCTGCATGACTTGAACGAGTTTGGATTTCCTGAGGGGTCACTCCACCTCCAACATGTCTTCCACAACTATGTTGTGAGACATATTTAGTGATAGATCTCCTTCTATCCAAAACACCTGTAAAATATACATTACAACTGTCATAGACTATCTTAGTGTAACCATTATAGGTGACATTTGTTCTTCTCGAACGTTGAAGCACCCATTTCACTGCAACACCTGAATCTGTCACGTATCTAACAACATCATTAGCATGTGAAACATTGGTCTTAACCATTTCATCACACACAACAAACCTCCTATTGAATTTACACGAGACATAACCTTTTCTTCTTTATAAACATGACCTATTCTTGAAGAAAACTTATAATGGAAAGCAAGAGGGATACAAATTGGTTTTACAATGTTCATACTGAACTCCAACCACAGCTTACCATTACCATCTCTGTGTATTTCTATGCCCATAATTTGTTTTGGTGCTTCTTGATCCCTCATCTTAATTGTCTTGTCCACCTGAGTCATTTTCTTACTGATTTTATCCATGCTTCGGATTGCATTGAGAATATCATCAACAAATAACATCAATACTGTGAATGTACTATAGACTATATAGTCATTCCTACCATTTGAAAAATTCTGACTCATTATGAAGGATTCAAACCTCTTGTATATTTGTGTGGGTACCAATAGGCCATACAATGAATTATCTAGCATGCAAACAAATATACCGTTGCAATATTGAATCAACCCTTTTGGTTGTTCCATACATACTATATCTCTATCAATGATGACCTTGTGAGAAGTAGGATCCCACACACAATATCCCTTTATACCACCATCATAACTTGTAGAGATATAAAACAAGAAGGAATTCAGAAACAAAGATTTTAAGTCTGGAAATGATTTACTACTTACCAGTACCTGCAATTCTTTCTTGCTCTTATGACCTTGATGCATCTTCCATAAACAAGAAGATACATATGCCACTTCAAATGCTACTTCATTACTCCCTTCCATCTTATAAAGGTTATCAACCTTTGTTTCCTTCATCACTACTAAACTACCTTTCGACAATGTGAGTGCTCCACCTTGACCTGTATACTTATAACCACAAGAATCCAACACTCCCAATGAAATCAAATTTGATTTAAGCTCAGGTGCATATATAACATCTGTTAATTCCCTAACAATACCATCAAACATCCTGATTCTAATACTACCAACCCCAACAGTTTAATAGGGAATGCCATTTCCCATAAACACTACACCCTCATCAACAGATTTGTAAGAAATGGACCAATTTCTATGTGAGCACATAAACGAATAAAACTTGATCAGTCATACTTGAATTTGTTACAGCCAAGCTTGCTTCCTTCGTAGAGTTTCCTCAGAGTCCTTTCTCTTCCAATAATCTTTCTTGAGATGTCCTATTTTTCCACAGTACCAACATTTTTCCTTAGCCTTTCTATGTCTTGACTTAGATGGAGAAAAAATTCTCTCATTCTGATCTTTAGTTCGACCTCTGACCAACATTGCCTCTGAAGTTGAGGTTTCTTGACTAGATTTTCTCCTCATCTCCTCAGCCAACAAAGCTCCCACAACAGAGTCATAATCTAAAAATTCCGTTGAGCTAAAGCTAATAGAGGTGAGTAGATTATCCCAAGACTCAGGAAACAAGCACAATAGTGTAATAGCCTTATCTTCATCTTTGAATTTAACTTCCATAGTAGTCAATTGAACTATAAGGGTATTGAAGGTATTTAAATGGTCAACAACTTTTGTACCTTATTTCATCCGCAAACTGTACAACCATCTCTTCAAGTAGATTCTGCTCGTCAAGGACTTCGTCATATATAGACTTTCCGACTTGCTCCATAAGCCTTATGTTGTATCCTCTCCTACGATATTAAATAGAACATCATCCGCTAGACATAAATGAATGGTACTAAGAGATTTTTCATCCAGATATTCCCATTCCTCATTCGTCATTGTTGTTGGTTTCTTTGACTTTCTTGCCAATGCTTTTTGCAACCCTTGTTGCACCAGTAAATCCCTCATCTTGAGCTTCCAGAGCTCAAAGTTGCTTTTACCACTGAACTTTTCAACTTCAAACTTCGAACTCTGCATCTTATCCATTATCACAAAAAGTATCCTAATATCCACTGCTTATAAAACCCAAGGCCCTTTAAAAAATAATGTGGAAGAATAATGGTTTAAGTTCCACAAGGTTTAATAAAAAAGTTTAATAAATAAAAAAAAAACCTTTTTACTAACCCCACCTTTTCCTCACCTTTTATTAAAAAAAGGAAATTAAAATCTACCTTTTATATATAATATAATATGCATAAAATACTTAATACAATATGCATACTATATTCACCTTTTATAGCATTCTCCATCCGTACGTCATACCATAAAAATTTTCAAATT
This sequence comes from Picea engelmannii, assembly GCA_009831015.1. NCBI lineage: Eukaryota > Viridiplantae > Streptophyta > Pinopsida > Pinales > Pinaceae > Picea > Picea engelmannii. Next base: position 349,129 of record ML805152.1, on the reverse strand, counting down.
GTTATAACCCTATGATTCATAGGATCAATTGGCGACTGGAAATTTTTTCACTCTTGACTTGTTTTTTATAAATAATATTCCATACTGCAAATGATTCACAGAAGAAAAGAAAAAGAAAATAAAAAGAAAAATGAGAAAAAGAATAAAAGAGGGCATAAAAGAAAATGGATAAATCCCCATGCAATAATAATGACTGGATCCATACAGTTTAAACATGGCCAAGTCCTTTTGAATTTATGTTGATAGGTTTAGTGAATAAGCTTGGCTAAACTGTTTAATCTTATCCAAGTAGTTAGGTTAGCTAGTGAATAAATTTGATCAAACTATTTAAACTTGATCAAATAGCCCCAGGGTAGAGTAATTTCTTAGCCCAACAGTCTAATCTGGGCTAAATGTGATAGGTAAGTAGGTTAGAACAAGGTTAGTTGGTTTTATTTCAATAAAACATGCAAGACATTTGATGAAGATTCAAGATTTTGATGTTTGAAGTGTGTTTCCTAACCCCATGGTGACAAAATGAAAAGGAAGCAGTGCAAAAACCCACAAAAAAGCACTATCCTAAGTTTTAGCTGCGCATAATGATTCATGCCCGGAGTGTAAAGAGTGCACATAGATCTACGTTTGATCTAGAGGCACTGAGATCAACGGTTGACAGCAGATTCCAGACCCCCCTGACCATTCTACCTTTAACGGGAGGGGGGCGGGGGTCCGATATGGAGAATAAAGAGCACGCTTGGATCTACGGTTAATCTAGCGGCACGTAGATCAATGGTCGATAGGAGATTCTAGACCCCTCTGACAGTTCTACCTATAATAGTGGGGGGGGGTCCAATATGGGTGGTTTTCCTGGTGGTCCCTGTCCTAATGTGTCACCAATCCGTTACGTCGGACCCCCTCCACTCCAAACCATTTACTGCCTACCCCCCCCTCCGACATACTGCCATACCAACATCCCTATACCACCACCGCCTCATGACGTCACATCCCACTATCTCCTCTTATAAGTCTTGTCTCATTACTCTGCCAATGTATTCCCATCTAGTCACCTGTCACATGTCATGTCCCATGTACCTATCCTCCAATCATTGCCCTCCATGTCATCCCGACACACTTTTCACCCGTCCTTCACTTGCCACCTCATACCTCAAGTGATTCGTTGGCCATTTAATATAGGCTTACATACCCGTTAGTTTTCCGACCTGTCCCCTATGCCCAATGGATACCCGTTCATCCAAATTTAACCCCGTTTTCGCCATTTGCGCACTTCTCACACTCTCCGCACACCAGAATCTCATTTTCCTCACCATTTCAGACAATGACCCACCCGTAGCCATTACCTACTAATGTTTTTGTTTCAGTTTGTAGGTACCTGATTGAATCGATGATGCCAAAATTTAAAATTCATAAGTTGAGGAAAATCCATTCCTTCCACCTCCTGTCGATCTCGACCGGATCCCGCTAGCTGACAAAGATTACCTGATCTTAGAGACCATGTGCGAACTCGATTTTGCCGAATTGCAGTCATGGGTTAAAGATACCTTCATGGATCAAAGCGATGAGATTGGGCTCTAGGAGTCCAATCTCCCTCTGTATCTCTTTCCCCAAATCCACCATTTTCCTGAGTTTGCCCTCAAATGCTAGGCGCATTACCTCCTCGATCAGAGAGCCATAGTTTCATCGTCTGGAGAAACTCTTTTCTCTATCACACCTGAGGCCATTGATCAAATGATGCAAATATCTAGAGCCGAATCCTACTCTCCCCTCACCATTGAAGTTCTAACAGAGATGTACCATAATTTGTCTTTTCCCCAGAGAGCACAGATTTTTGAGCTTTTCCTCCCACAGGATGCCCAATTCCCTAAGAAAAACCCCCCTTACCATTCCTCCATGTTTTCAGAAAAGGGCAACCAAATTCTTTCATCGTTATGTTGTCTGCTCAGTTATTTCTCAAACGAATGGGTGGATGAACCCATCTTGGGTTTCCTATCCATTTTCTCTGCTGAAGAAAAAACCACCATCCAGTTCGACTACAACACTTTTCTAGCCGAGAATATGCATGAACAACTTTTTAAATTCGCCACAGAGGGCATGTACCGGTATTATTCAATACTAGCTTACATGTTCACCTTATTTCAAGCAGATAAGATCTCATTCCTTATGCAAAAAATGGACCAGGATGACAAACCACAGTTTGTCACCTCTTGGACTTCGCTGCTCAGAAGAAACTCCACCGAGTTTAATTTCAAGCAATTTATTGAGCAGTTTTACCACCCAGTGGTAAGCATGCTCCGCGATAGACAAGAGATGAGGATAAATGAGGAGTTCCAAATAATCTTACACCTCTCGAACCTCGCCAAGACTGTAGATTGGTAACTGTACTAGAATCAAACGAAGATCAGAATATATGGGTGTGAGTTAGCTCCCTATAAGCTACCCAAATACTTGCCTGTGAGAATATTTTCCTTGGAGTACATTAGGAAAATGATTAATTAAGATGAAATTCATTTCGTGTCTTTGAAGAAGAAACAAAAACTGAGAATCAACGAGAAGATAGGACCTTTTATCTGCAACAGTTGAGCTGCAGGAGAAGAGGCAGACAAGATATTAAAGGAAATGAAGTTTGACAATAGTTTCATTTGGCACTTTGATCCGTGTGGGATCATTGCAGAGATGAGATCAAAGAATAAAATTTCCCCATACACTCATACGCTCAAACCATAAATTGAGAAATTTGTGAACCAAACAGAGTGGGAGGTGAACACTTTGGAAGACAATGAACAACAATCTCCTCTAGCCATGATTTCACAAACCGCTACTCCACAGGTACTAAAGTAGAAAATACCCAGGATGGATGTCTCGCCTTCAGTCACTGAAGTGTCAGCAGAGGATTTCCAGGTGTACACTAAAAATCCTAAAACCACTCACACTACTCATAGGTCTGGAGAGACCCAGTCTACCAAAGTAGTCGAGGGAGAACGTTCACCACTTCTTTCAAGCAACCATCAGATGATGTCTACTTTTTCCTCAAAGAAGCAGACTGATATCACTATGACCACCCAACCTCCACCAACATCTACAAAGTTGAGTATTTTTGAAAAGTATGACTTAATCAAGAAGAATAATGAGATGCCGACGAGTCACACCTATGCTCAGTTATGGAAGCAGACATCAACAACACAACATAGGTTTCTCTCTAATTTTGATACTAAAAAAGGAAGAATGCACATGGCATTTCTACAAACACAGGTGCCTCATCCAAAAGAGATCACTAATTACTAAAGGCCGACTCTTGAATTTGATGCCAAGCAAGTTCATCCAACCGATTAGATGGATTTTCATAGGCAGATTGGAGAAATGGTTTTCTCCACATTAGCCCATGCTTCCACTAATGCTGGGAAATTATAGGTCTCTCTGAACAATGTTCAAACCCAATTAAAATTGGAGAAAATATCTTCTTTTGCAAAGGATAACAAGATTAAATATTTAGAAGAATTGGTGCTCAAAATTGGGTATGACCCCTCAAATGTGAAAGCAACTGAGTAGTTTCTCAAGAAAAATAATGTTGACATAGAATCTCCGAGGAAGAAACTGAAATTTCCAGCTATAGAAGACTCATAGGCCAAAGAGATAGCTGAGATAGAAGGTGAGAAGGAGGAATTGCTAAAGCTAATCATGGAACAAAACACATAGATAAAGGAAATGGAGGTAGAGTTGGAAAGGTTGGTAAAGGAAAAGGAACATATAGTGCCCATGGAAGTGATCCCACTGAGTGCAGCCCTCACAAGAGTTAGCACAATGATTGTATCGACAACTACCACAACATAACTTCCATCAGTTTCCCCGGTGACAGTTCTGGAGACTTTTGAAACTCTAGCCAAGTCAATGGAAGAGATGACCTTACAGGGAGTAGAAATTAAAAAGTTGCAGTTAGAGATAGAAAAAATCCAGAACCTTAAATCTTCTTTCCAAACCAGTTACAACACTGAGAGGCACACATCACAAAAGCTTGAGCAGGAAATCCAATAGCTACAAAAGCAAACAGTTATGGGCAAAACACTAGCAGGGGCCAAGGAGAACATCTGGATGGATATATCCAAATCCATAAATGAAATATGGCCCATGGTGCAAATCATGTTCAAACAACATGAGTTGGTGTTGAGGAGAAGGCAGGCCATCGACAAGATAAAGGGAGAACCGGGGGAAATGCCTGCAGAAGTGAATGAAATCATCAAATTTCTAAATTCGAAGACTAGAGAAGAGCTGGAAGACCTGAAGATTGAGTATAGGACAGAAACCATCTTCAAAGTCAAAAGAGTGTTGACCAAAAGAAGATTGATGTTGCAGCTGGAGGAGAAAGCCCAGAACATGGATATCGGGGTCCAAAGATTCTTCAGCAAGATTGATGTTTTGCAGAAGAAAGGCCTTCCTGATCTACTGGTTCTAAATGACAAGCTGATGACCCTATCTGACTACAAGCAGAAGATTGCCATGGTGGCCAAGGACAGTTCCAAGTTTTCAGGAATACAAGGTAGCATAAATGGCAAGGCATTTCTCGAGACTTTGTAGCTAGACCTCAGTATCCAGTATGAAATCAAATATGTTTTCATCACCAAGACAACTTTTTCCAAATATACAAAAATGGATGAGATCTACCGAAGACTGCTCAAAGTTACCATTCCTAGTCAAAAAAGATGGGAGGATCTGTGCACTTTGATCAAATAAGGGATGAGGTGCGTCGTCCAAGTCAACAAGCAGAGTAGTCAGAGTCACGTGAATGACTCACCAATGACCTTCCCCAAAATTGGCATGAAGAATATGACATATCATCAACAGTTGCTACAATCTTGTATCTTGTTATCTAGTTGTTAGGATTAGATTCCACCACGTCCCGATCATTAATGACAGGGTCGTTTGTAATTTTTTTTATAAATAATTCAATCTTGGAAGTATTGAGGGTTGATCTTTACGCCCTAGCAAGCTATAAGCACTATAATTTTTATCAAGAGATCTTCCAGTAATATAAAGGGACGTTTCACAAGATTCCTGTGTGTTAGTTGTTGGTGAAGTTTTCTCCTCTTCGTTGAATGTTTATCTCTCTTAGTAATCATTTTATTCTTCTCAATCTGATCATTTAAAAGTAGCGAAAGTTGCAGGATTTATCATCGCATACCCTGTTTTTGATTTTTAAAGATCTAAATGTTTGTCTTATGATGTTATAGTAAATAAATTCTTAATTGCTTCTTCACTTTAATTGATAATCTCACCTTTTCTATTGTCCATCATTTTAATTCTAAAAAATCCATCAGTTGCATTATCCTGCCCTGCGAGAATACCTTTTAAAATTTGTTCTTTGATCTCTAACTTTATAAAACAGACCCCATATCCCAATGGATGTGTAAAATATATTTCATCCATTTTAAAAACAAACAACACAGTTCCATTTATTTAACTAACCTAATATCAAAATCTAAAACAAAGTTAAATTTTATAGAGAGATCCCTCTCTGAAACTGGAAGGCCTAGATCCAAGTTTCGAAGCGGTTGGATTAAGTTACCTTTGGTAAATTTCTTCTACATTATAACAACCTATGGGAATTTATAGAGCGATAACACAAACAACAAAGAACATACCTTGAGTTCCTTTAAAAATATGCGAGATCGTGACTTTTGGTTTAAAAGGAGTCGTCTCACCTCTCTGTGAAGTTGGAGTGTGACTATCTTAAAATTCTACACATTGTACTTCATAGCTGGACCGCGACAATTCCAGGCTTTCCAGCGTGCATGAAGTTTGACTAGTATGAAGTTGCACCCTTCCAGAGGAGGCTCCTGCGATGATGTAGAAATCGACACACCTCACACATATGCTACTGCTCCTCCGAAATTTGATGCCCTCTCCTCTAACCAGCTCTGATACCACTTGTTAGAATTGCAAATGCGGAAAACACAATTCACATATGATAATTAACAATCACACAAATATGAAACATAGGGATTTCACGTGGTTCACCCAAACGTTGGGATACATCCACCAAGCATAGGCATCAATTGTCTTATAATTTAGATCATGGAGATTACAACAGACTAGCAAGTTCTCACTCTGTCGTATATGCCTCTACGGGCTTACATGAATTTATATACATTTACACAAGAAACTGATTATTAAATGCACTCCTATCCATATTCTAACTTGGTCTATTTTAGTTGCAACCAACGCAGAATAATAGGATCCAAATCCATCATTGGAAGAATTCATTGTCACCAAATCCCAACACATGTGAAGTCTGAACATTGAGCAATGGTTGAATCTTAGCAGAAGCCAATAGTGCATAGAACTAGACAGGTCTGACGATCGAATCTAGTGGCCCAATGCATACCAATGGTTCGCTAAATGGAATCGAATGGGAGTGGGAAAGTTATAATTCAAATTTATACATCCCCTTCTATGAGAGGAAACACCTTACATGGTAAATATTATACATAGCAACTTTTGTTTCGACTTTTTTCATTTTCCATTTCATATATGGGTAGTCATATCGCCATCATTCTTTGGGTAAAAGTGGTTCCAAATATGGTAGAAACTATGATGGAAATTAGAATTCTACTTTTGTAATTGGATTTTTTCCATAAAAAAATTGTTCTCAAAAGTTTTAACCAATTTTGTAATTGGAACTTTTCCATAAAAAAATTGTTCTCAAAAGTTTTGACCAATTTTGAAACACCCAAATTATTGATTTTCAAATAAACTATTAAAATAATGAAATTTTGATTAAAAAAAAACCAGAGCTCACCACAAATAAATTGATTTGAATACTGTCAATGCCCAAACTTATTAACTTCTTTTAAAAAAATGCTAGTCTTATTTAAATTTCAAAAATATATATTTAGATTTTTAAAATAAATATAAATACACTCCGAAATAAAATCTAACATTTTGGTAGGATCGACAGCCTACAAATATTTGAGCACCTTAAATGAGGAATTTCATTAGCCATAATACAAGCCAAAAAGTTCTCGTACTTATTTTTTCTAACTTTATTAGGGTCAATTCAAATTAGAAACTTTGGGAAAATTATATTATAATTTCTTATGTACTTGGTTCTGTTTATTTTGATGGTTAATGCCAAACAAACTATATGTAACAAGTGCTACGTCGCAGCGGAGTCCCTGCCAAGAAGGTTACAAGGTAAATTGTGGAAATTGGGGTCGAATTGTAAATGAAGTAAGTATTTGGTGAAAAATGTATATAACGAAAGTGTTGTGTGCAACATGTATATCACGAAACATGGGGCATAAAATTTCGTTAGCGCTAAGGCATGACCCCGCAAAGAGATAATTGGCTAAGTGTTGAAAGGAACCGTGGTCAATCAGGCTCATGATGTGATGATATAGGACCATTAATTTAAATTGTATTTATATTAATGTATTGTAACAAATAATTTGTGGTCCAAATGTAGACCATGTTCCAATATGTGGAAGAATTGTAGGCCACAAAACTTTTTCGTGAAAGATGTATACAACATAAATGTAGATGACGCAAGTTTTGGGTGCAAGATCTATAATAGCACGTTGAATTGTAAATGATGGAAGTGTTTGGTGCAAAATGTATATCACGGAAGTGTTGTGTGCAACATGTATATCACGAAATATGGGGCATAAAATTTCGTTAGCGCTAAGGCGTGACCCCACGGAGAGATAATTGGCTAAGTGTTGAAAGGAGCTGCGGTCGGTTGGGCTCATGATATGACGATATAGGACTAATCGACAAGTTCGAAAAAAGTCAGGTTCAAGTTTAAGTATATTTATTAAAATTGTATTTATATTAATATATCATAATAGATAATTTGTGGTCCAAATGTAGACCATGTTCCAATATGTGGACGAATTGCAGACCAAAAAAGTTTTTGGTGAAATATGTATACATCGGAACTGTAGATGACACAAATTTTGGGTGCAAGATCTATAATAGTCCCGTAAATCATTGTTGATTACGTTTTTTTGGTTGTTAATGGCAAGAAGAGAACCACTGAGTTGTCACAAGTAGAAGTAAAATATATATACAATTTGATAGGTGGGGCCTTACATATCCCTGGGAGCCCTTGTCACCCTATTTTGAAGCCCGTCCGACCATTTTTCCTCTCTACTCTCTTTCTCGTTACTTAGTCGTTTTTCCAAAAATGTCCCAATGGGCGCGTTGGCGGATGGATTGGTTTACATTTGCGCTTGTGATTTTATATCATGTCTTCGACTGACCACTAACCGTTTGATGCCTAGCCACTTTTTAGATCGTGGATTTGCGGATAGGCAGGCTCTATAACCAGGGTCGAATTGTATATGACGCAAGTGTTTGGTGCAAAATGTAGATTTATAATGTCGTTTTTTTGAAAATGTTTTGATGGGCACGTTGGTGGATAGACTAGTTCACATTTGCACTTGTGATTTTATATCATGACTCTGATTGATCGCTAACCATTCGATGCCTAGCCACTTTTCAGATCACGGATTTCCAGATAGGCTAGCTCTATAACCGGGGTCGACTTGTATATGACACAAGTGTTTGGTGAAAAATGTATATCACATAAGTGTGGTGTGCAACATGTATATCACGGAACAAGGGACATAAGAAATCAATAGCGTGAAGTCGCGACGAACTGGAGAGTACGGAAGTTATGGGTGCAAGATGTACATCGCACACTTGTAGATGACATAATTTTTGGGTGCAAGATTTATAATAGCGAAAACTTGAGGGTCGGTCAGACTCCCGTAAATTGTTGTTTAACATGTATATCACGGAATAGGGGGCATACAAATTTGATAGCGCTAAGTCGTGACCTCACAGAGAGATATTTTGCTAAGGGTTGAAAGGAACTATAGTAGGTGGGGCTCATGATGTGATGATACAAGACCAATCAACGAGTTCGAAAAAAGTTAGGTTAAAGTTTAAATATATTTATTTAAATTGTATTTATATTAATGTATCTTAATACATTTTTTGTGGGAGAGATGCAAACTATGTTCCATTATGTGGATGAATTGTAGACCAGGGAAGTTTTGGGTGCAAAATCTATAATAGTGCTAACTCGGGGATAAGATGGCATGAATACCCTCTTCGTGTTACACATTTTGCATTGAAATGGGGTCGAATTGTAAATGACAAAAGTGTTTGGTGAAAAATGTATATCACAGAAGTGTTGTGTGAAAAATGTATATCACTGAACAAGGGGCATAAAATATCAATAACGCTAAGTCACAATGCCACGGAGAGGTAATTGGCTAAGTGTTGAAAGGAACCGCAGTTGGTGGGGCTCATGATGTGACGATATAGGACCAATCAATGAGTTTGAAAAAAAGACAAGTTCAAGTTTAAATATATTTATTTAAATTGTATTTATATTAATGTATCTTAATAGATTATTTGTGGGCAAATGCAAACCATGTTCTAATATTTGGATGAATCGTAGACCAGGGAAGTTTTGTGTGCAAGATGTATATGGCAGAACTGTAGATGGCATAGGTTTTGGGTGCAAGATTAGTGTCACCAATAAAATCATAATGAATTTGAATTGAAGATGGCATGGATATCCTCTTTGTGTTACATATTTTACATTGAAATGGGGTTGAATTGTAAATGATGGAAGTGTTTGGTGCATAATGTATATCAAAAAAGTGTTGTGTGGGGAACGTATATCACGGAACAGGGGGCATAAAAATTCGATAGTGCTAAGTCGTGACCCCGCAGAGATATAATTGGCTAAATGTTGAAAGGAACTGCGGTTGATGGGGCTCATGATGTGACGACATAGGACCAATCAACGAGTTCGAAAAAAGTCGGGTTCTAGTTTAATTATATTTATTTAAATTGTATTTATATTAATGTATCTTAATAGATTATTTGTGGGCAAAATGAAAACCATGTTCCAATATGTGGTTGAATTGTATACCACGGAAGTTTTGGGTGTAATATGTATATGGCAGAACTGTAGGTCAGGAACCCTTGTCACCCTATTTTGAAGCCCGTCCGACCGTTTTTCCGATCTACTCTCTCTTTCTCATTACTTAGCCATTTTTCTGAAAATGTCCCAATGCGCACGTTGGAGGATGGACTGACCGCTAATCATTCGATGCCTGGCCACTTTTTAGATAGCGGATGCTTGGATAGGCGGGCTCTATAACCAGGGTCAAATTGTATATGACACAATTTTTTGGTGCCAAATGTATATCACAGAAGTGTGGTGCAACATGTATATCACGGAATAGGGGGCATACAAAATCGATAGGGTGAAGTCGCGACGAATTGTAGATTATGAAAGTTCTGAGTGTAAGATGTATATCGCGAACTTGTAGATGACAAAAGTTTTGGGTGCAAAATTTATAATAGCACCAACCCGGGGGTTGGTCGGACTCCCATAAATTGTTGTTGAATATGTATATCATAGAATAGGGGGCCATAAAAATTTGATAGCGCTAAGTCATGACCCCACAAAGTGATAATTGGATAAGTGTTGAAAGGAACTGTGGTCAGTCTGGCTCATGATGTGACGATATAGGACCAATCAACGAGTTCAAAAAAAGCCAGGTCCCATACCACCAATGTATTTATATTAATGTATCTTAATAGATTATTTGTGGTCGAAATGAAAACTATGTTTCAATATGTGGACAAATTGTAGACCACATAAGTTTTGGGTGCAAGATGTATAGGGCGTAACTGTAGATGGTGCAAGTTTTGGGTGCAAGATCTATAATAGTGCCAACTTGGGGGTGGGTTGGGCTCCCATAAATTTCTGTTGAATATGTTTTTTGGTTGTTACTGCCAATAAGAAAACCTTTGTACTGAGTTGTCACCAATAAAAGAAATATGAATTTGAATTGAAGATGGCATGAATACCCTCTTCGTGTTACACATTTTATACTGAAATGTTCCGATATACAATTTGACAGGTGGGGCCTTACGTCTCCCCGAGAACCCTTGTCACCCTATTTTGAAGCTCGTCCAACCACTTTCCATAGTTGAAACATATATAAAATATCTTGGTGGGAAATGGATTATCAATTGCAGATTTGAATATATCGGACCTTCTTCTCCCTCCTCTATACTCAATGAAATTCCCGTTTGTTTTTCCACTCTACTCTCTCTTTCTCGTGACTTAGCCGTATTACCAAAAAATGTCCCAATGTGCATTGGAGGACGCACCCATTCACATTTCACTCATGATTTTATGTCGTGACTCCGATCGACCTCTATCCATTCAATGCCTAGCCACTTTTCAGATTGCGTATTCCCGGGTAGGCGGGTTCTATAACTGGGGTCGAATTGTAAATGACAATTTATATCATGGAAGTGTTGTGCGAAACATGTATATCACAGAACAAGGGGGACATAAGAAATCGATAGCGCTAAGTCATGCAAATCTACGCGCTGAGTTGTCACTATTGAATGCATAATGAATTTGAATTGAGGATGGCAGGAACACCCTCTTCATGTTACACATTTTGCACTGAAATGTTCCAATGTATACAATTTGACAGTCGGGGCCTTACGTGTCCTCGGGAACCCTTGCGCTCTATTTTGAAGCCCGTTTGACTGCTTTCCATGGATATTTCTGTGCCCGCTACCTTCCAATAACTATATAACTTCTCCAGAAACATGCAGAAAAGATCTTGTGAGCGAATGGGATATCTATCACAAATGTGAATATATTACTTTTATCTTTTGTCATGGAATTGTTGGGTGCAAAATGTATATGATGAAAGTGTTTGGTGCAATATGTATATAATGGAACATGCAGGATAATAATGAAATAACGCTAATTTGGGACGTCGTTGTGAGATATTTGGCCAAGTGTTGAAAGGGATGGTCATCGGTCGGGTTCCCGATGGGAAGATATAGATGAAAATGAGGATTTGATAGTCCATTAATCAATCAACCCGCAGACAATCCAGGAGCACGAGAAAGTCAGATTCAAGTTTAAATGGATTTTGTTTATGTTTATTTAAAATGTATCCATATCAATGTATCTTACTAGATTATAAATACATTATTTGCTTGTTAATGCGAATAAGAAAAGTTGTGTACTGGGTCATCACTAGTGAAATCATAATGAATTTGAATAGACCATGGAAGGAACATCTTCTTCGTGTTACACATTTTGCACTGAAATGTTTCGATCTATACAATTTGACAGTCGGGGCCTTATGTCTTGTTGGGAACCCTCACCAACCTATTTCGAAGCCCGTCTGACCACTTTCCACAAGTATTTCCATGCTCGCCACCTTCGTACTCCTTTCCAAGTATATGCTATAAGTATATAACTTTTCCAGAAACATGCAGAAAAGATCTTGTGAGCAAATGGGATATCTATCATAGATGTTAATATATTAACCCTTCTCTTCCATCCCCTATACTTATCTTTTATCACGTAATTGTTGGGTGGAAAATGTATATGAAGAAAGTGTTGGGTGCAAGATGTATATAACATAACACACAGGATAAGAATCCGATAGCGCTAAGTTGGGACACCGCGGTGAGATATTTGGCCAAGTGTTGAAAGGGACGATCATCGGTCGGGTTCTGACTGTCAAGATATAAATGGAATTGAGGATTTGACAGTCTGCTAACCGATCAACCCGCGGACAATCCAGGAGCCCGAGAAAGTCAGGTTCAAGTTTAAAAGGATTTTGTTTATGTTTATTAGTGTATCTTACTATATTATTTGTGGTCCAAATGTAAACCATGTTCGAATTTGAATGGTGTTTTGGGCTCGATTTTTTTTGCTCAAACCTACAAGGAACAAAGAAAAAAAATTCATGACTTTACATTTTGTATATCAAAGAATATATAACTTCTCCAGAAACATGCATAAAAGATCTTGTGAGCAAATGGGATATCTATCACAGATGTCAATATTTCGCCTTCTCTACTTAACTTTTATCACATAATTTTTGGGTGAAAAATGTATATGACGAAAGTGTTGGGTGCAAGATGTATATAAAGGAATATGCGGGATAAGAATGTGATAGTGCAAAGTTGGGATGCTGTGGTGAGATATTTGGGAAAGTGTTGAAAGGTACGACTTCATGAATTTACATTTTGTATATCAAAGAATATATAACTTCTCCAGAAACATGCATAAAAGATCTTGCGAGCAAATGGGATATCTATCATAGATGTCAATATTCCGTCTTCTTTACTTATCTTTTATCATGGAATTGTTGGGTGCAAAATGTATATGATGGAAAAGTTGGGTGCAATATGTATATAATGGAACATGCGGGATAAGAATGTGATAGTTCTAAGTTGGGATGCCACGGTGAGATATTTGGGCAAGCGTTGAAAGGGACAACTGTCTGTCGGGTTCTTGATGTGAAGATATAGATGGAAATGAGGATTTGATAGTCCACTAACCGATCAACCCGCGGACAATCCAGGAGCCCCAGAAAGTCAGGTTCAAGTTTAAAGGGATTTTGTTTATGTTTATTTAAAATGTATCCATATTAATGTATCTTACTAGATTATTTGTGGTCCAAATGTAAACCATGTTCGAATTTTAATGGTGTTTTGGGCTCGGAATTTTTTTTCTCAAACCTACAAGAAACAAAGAAAAAAATACATGACTTTACATTTTGTATATCAAAGAATATTTTGAAATATAGGAAACTGCAATACATGCACAATATAGAACATGAACATATACAACGAAATGAGTTAATTTTACGAAGAAATAAAAATTCCAAATAACAACACCAAGCATTGAATATCAGCATAGAACAACCCCAAATATTTATATTTAGATAAACTGGATCACAAAATACATTTGAGAATATTTCCCCAAAAAAGCGTTGTCTTCGAATTTGCAAAAGAAAACTAAATTTCAGTACATATTCTGTGAAATAAAAATGCGTTTTCTAGAATGACTCCAATTGGGACAGTCATGGACTACGAAGCAAAGATGTACAAGAATGAAGTTTGCAGAAAGAAGAAATTTGATGATGGAAAACAACAAAACCTGGGAAGAAGAAAGAGAAAATTGTCAGATATGGATTAAATCTTTGTTAGAATAAGTGGATGAAGACAAAACAATGTAATCAACATCAACTTACTATGATGGTGTGCCATGGCTTGTCATTTCTTCACTAATGTACTTTTATGGCTTTCCTCGGATTTGACCTTCATTGGTAATCTGGTTGAAATTTTTTTTCAACCATTCTTCGATGTAGCTCCTCATGGGCTCCACGTTCATTTCATGTCAATTTTTTATATTGAATAGTTAACTTTCCAAGTCCCTTGGATCAATAGACAAGTTGTGCAATGCTTCTTGAATATTTTTGTTTCTAATTGCATAACCAACTAGCCAAGTTTTCACGTCATCTTCACCATATTCAAGAATGCCATAGAAATTTTCAAATGACAATCTTTTATAGATACGAACTTGATCATCAAATGCTTGTTTGGTTGAAAACAACGAGTTTAATATCAATTTCGGGTCCTAGACTTCATTGGTGCTGCTAGATAGATCTATCTTGGTTAGCTTCTTGAATAGTCCGTCTCTTTTAGATATGGTTTGGTTACATTCTTGAACAATACCAATCAGGTTCTTTACCTTTTCTTTCCAGCACGCGTTTAGTTGGTCTATTCGATCTAGGGAAGGGAGATCCTCTTGTCTTCTTCTGGATTTCGTCACACCATTAACTTCAAAACCAAATGGTAAAACTACATCGAGATAAAATACTTGGTCATTCTTGAGATCTACTTGTAGATACTCATGAAAAGCATGCACTCTTATTCCAAAAGAGACCATATTCTTTGACATCGCCCAAGCTTCTATTATTAATTCCATTCTTTTGTTTATATTCTTTTCCACATAGTCTCAGGCCGATGTGAGAAGGCTTGCTGATCCTTTTAAATTTGGCACAAGTGTGGTGGACCTGACCATTTCCAAAGGAGTAGAAAACAGTGGAAGAGGCATTAGATTTTCTTCCAATTCTTTGATTCACATCTTTAACATGAGGTTCTCCATTTCAAGGCCACTAATATAGTTGTCTAGAGAATCTCAAGTTTCTTGGTGCATCTTGGATATATAGGAAGGGCGTATGTTGTGTATGTTGAACTCTGAATGATATGTGCCTTGCTTATTCTTTACATATCTGTTTTCAATAATCAATTCTTTTGATTCGCTGTAAAAAACAACGCTTTGAATTGCAAAAGACTCTTCTTCGTCCAATGTATCTATGCCAAGTATTTCCATCCCAGGATTGTGAGGAGTAGTGCTATCTAGGTGATCATCGTCAGGGAACAATTTTTCAATGTCAATTTCTAGTTCCATATCTTCGAGGGAGAGATTGTACATATCAATTTATCCCCTCAGTCCCTCCTTGTTCTTGGACTATTGTTTTCCATTTTTTTCCCACAGGAAGCTTGTGACAACTTTCAATTTTTCTGTAGGGAGGGTTCTTATCTCCTCCTCTTCCCAAAGAATTGTGTGTGACTTTTTTACTTGGGTAAGCCGTTGGAGTACTGCCACTAGATGCTGTGGTCTTGGCTGTGGCAATCGAGGATTGGGCACTTTTTTCACCAGGGTCTTTTCGATTCTGCTTGTGTGAATCATTGGTATTGGTTCGGAGTCCATTCAGGATAGTGTAGGTCAAAGAACTGTTGAAGTGGTTCCTGACCATGAAATCATGGACTTTCCAAGGCATAGACATGAATTGTAATTTCCTTTTTGCATGGAAAAAATTCAACCAATAGATGTACCCTCCTGCTATTCCAACAAAAAACATTGTACCAGATATGTGACATGGAAGGAAGCAAGGATTTTGTTTAAACCCAAAAATCCTTATAACATTATAGTTCTCCATTTCTTATACTTCGTCCTTCCTATCCAGGAAGATTGTCGGTTGGCTAGAGAACCGGGGGAAATACTTTCCAAATATCAATGCTTTAAAAAATGAAACAAAATAATTGAAGACCTTATAAAATAGCTAGCAAGAGTCGTGTCTCCATAATTTCTGGCGCGAGAATGTTAATGGGTCAAATTCAGAGTTCAACTTCCTACACATAGATAGTCCAGGAAATGGATAGCAATTTGGCATGACGAAAATTAAATAAGGTGGCATAAAGAATTTCTTCTTCCACGTGTGTTGCAATAACTAGGAAGAGTTTTGAATGGAAATCAGCTTGCGGCAATGGAATATAGTTTGTTTCTTGATCGTAAAATATAAAATATATATAATCATCCGAGAGATGTCGGTTTCACTTGCTTGTCTCATTGTCCTCATGAAAAGGAATGCAATTTTTCGAAAAAGGTTTTTAAATACACTAACCTGTAATATGGCCATGTCCCAGGGAGCGGGCGCTGGGTCCTATAATAACTTCGACAAGAGGTCTAGTTCATTTCCATGCTTCTTTAATAACTTCTTGCAATTCTTTCCCATGAAAGTAGGCATTGGGTCGGGAAGTGTTAACATCTTTTGAAATAATTTAGGCGATAGGGAGATTTGGAAATGGTCCCCCATCTGGACAATCCACTGGTTCGAAATATAGTTCTCGACACAACACATCACCAAGTCCTTAAAGTAAAGAAAAAAACAATCAGGGATACAATATGCCGTTGCAATTTCATATGTCGAGATAACTTTCATTTGGACAAACGTGGATGAGTAGTAGTCATAAGCTATGGACCACTGAAAACGATGGTCCTTGTGCCCGAAAATATTTAGGGTATCTCCACACACATGATGTCGAGCTGCAGCCATAAGGTGATGAAAACCTTCCTTTGCTCCTTATTGTATTTAAAATGGACGCTGCAACATTACAATAAAATCTCCTGTAAATCTTGGTTCAATGTGTTTTAATGGAATATGTCCTCGATCTTTTCGCCTTTTAATGCCAATATTTTCAAAGCTAATAAAATCATCATCAATTTGCATTGGGAAAGCCTGTGAAGATGGCATGGAAACCGAGAAACTATTGAAAAGAGGGGAAAACATTGACAGATGTTTAATATACCTGGATTTTGACAAAAGAAAGTTCAAGTCAGAAGATAATTTGTTGATATTTACTTAAACAAATTTCATATTATTTTATTTTATTGCTGTTCTATGTGGCCCCAATGCAAACTATGTTCAAATTGGAATGGCAGAGCAACATTTTCATATGCAGGCAGAGCCTCAGATATGCAAAACTGTAAGGTTCTAAAATTATGTGCACAATACTAAAGAGAGGCATCATGTGAACACCTTTGTAGATAACAACGGGCCAACACAATATTGAATTCTTGCTATGAAGACATCTTAAAAAAACCAAAACAACCATCATTTTCTTGCGAATTCAAGATTGACATAGGAAACTAATCAGATTCCATAATATTCTCCCATAAATGCATTTTAATGGGAAATTAACTCGAGCTTTCTGCTTATTAATACCAATATTTTTGAACATCTGTGAACTGTCACCAGTAAAATCATAATTAATGTCTATTGGGAAGGGGTGAATGTGGCGGGCATGGATGTGAATTAAAGATGCTTTGGTGCTTTTTTGAACCTGGGAGTTCGTTTTGGAATTGTAGATCACCCAAGTTTCGGATGGAAGATGTATACTTAGAACACGGGGAATGAGAGTTCGATAACGTGTACCAGGGAACCTGCAACCATAAAATTGGCTAAGGAAACAAAAGTATTTGGTCAGACTCGTGATGTCAAGATATAGATGGATATACAATTTGTGAGTTCGATCAAGAGTGAGGCTTGCAAGTTGGAGGAGTCTGGGGTCAAATTGTAGATAACTAGAGTTTTGGATGCAAGATGTTATCCAGACATGGGGCATGGGAGTTTGATAATACATTGGGGGGGAACCCGTGGTCATAAAATTGGCTAACTGTTGAGACAAACTGGGAAATATATCAATAGATGCTGGGAAAAATGAGTCACAAGCTTCGAGTCCCGATCGAATTGTAGATCACTGAATGTTCGGGCGCAAGATATATACCATGCACACGGGGCATGAGAGCTGGATGGTGCCCACACAGGAACTTGCAGCCATATAATTAGTGAACTATGAAAATGAACGATGGTCGGTCAGACTCGTGATGTAGAGATATAGATGGACATGAAATCTGCCACTCCATCGTTTGGGAACCCACGAGCATAGACATGGATCACCCAAGTTTTAGATGGAAGATGTAGACTCGGAACATGGGGAATGAGAGTTCGATAACACATAGCCGGGAATCTGTGGCCATAAAATTGGATAAGGAAATGAAAGTGCTCGGTCGGACTCGTGATGTCAAGATATAGATGGATATACAAATTGTGAGTTCGATAAAGAGTGAGGCTTGGGAGTTCGAGGAGCTCGGGGTCGAATTATAGATAACTGGAGTTTTGAATGCAAGATGTTATCTAAACACGGGGCATGTGAGTTCGATAATGCATTGGGGGGGAACCCGCGGCCATAAAATTGGCTAACTATTGAGACAAATTGGGAAACAAAATCAACAGATGCTTTGAAATATCAACAAATGCTGGGACAAATGAGTCGCAAACTTCGAGTCCGTTTCGAATTGTAGATCACCGAAGTTTCAAGTGAAATATGTATACCACACACATGGGGCATGAGAGTTCGATGACGCCTACGCAGGAACTAACGACTATAAAATTCACGAACTATGAAAATGAACGACGGTCAGTCGGACTCGTGATGTAGAGATATAGATGGACATGAAATATGCCACTCCGCCGTCCTGGTGACCCGCTAGCATAGTCATGGGAATAAGTATAGAATAAAAAATATATAATAGAGGGGAAGAGAAAAAAAGGGACAATGACTAAGTATAGAATAGGAAAAAGAAAGGGAGGTAAGAACCGACATGAAAGCAAACTGTTACGTAGGAACACATGAAAATAAAATATGGAGTACAAATTTATTTATTTCAATATAGCAGCATAGAAAATATAATTGACACAAAGACAAGCCAATGTACAGGAAGATATGGAGTGTCCAAGGAGGAAAAAAAAAACCAGAGCTGCAAGCCAGTTCAACAAATACAAACAGAGTAAACAAAAAACTATTGGATATGGAACATGGGTAGAAAAACACACCTTTGCATGGATTCCTCTACATTCTTGGTTAGGATTTCTTTGCAGTGTCTAGTTTTCCTGTTTGTTTCTATGAACAAAAGCACAAAACAAAACGGACATGAACATAAGTTGACATGTAAAGAAAAAATCAAGTACTATGTACATAGACTAAATAAAACAAAATAAGAGGAATAGACTAACAGACAGTTTTAGAAGAATGTACCTTTTTTTTTTTTAGTTCATTCAAGTTTCTGTGTGTGTGTGTGTGTGTATTTATTTATTTTGCAAAAAAAAAATTGTGACAAAAAGAAATTACAAACCAGGGAAAACTAAGAAGAGGATAGGTTAGGATAGGCTAGGATGGGTTAAGNAAAAAAATTGTGACAAAAAGAAATTACAAACCAGGGAAAACTAAGAAGTTGGATAATTTTTTTTTTTTTTTTTTTGCAACAAGCTATACAGTTATGCTTTGAAACATAGAAATATGAATTTGCAATATGTTTGATGTATATCTCATAATTCAAGTGCAATACCAATTGTATCATGATCAGACCAATATGTGTCTAAGATAAAGATGTTGTATTGAGGAATGGGCACATTTGACCACACATGGTCAATAAGTACATTTTGCACATAGCTTGTGTTGTTCAAAAGAAAGTGGAGACTATATTTGCACATGTAGTTTTCCAATTCTTTTGTTCTGGCATTATTTTTTAGCATGCCAATATTGAAGTCTGCTACAAGCACAATGGGTCCGTTCAGATGGAAATGGCCGAATGCATTGGAAATAACATTTAGTATGTTGGAGAATGTTGCATGGGGAGCAACATACAGATTCAATATTGCAATTTCTGTTCCATGGAAAAATATTTTTGCAAGCACCATCTCAACATTCTTTTCTTCGAAATGTATATGGTCCAAAATTGGTACACGTTTTTTCACCAATATCATCACCCCATGTGTAATGTAACTTGATATGCAATTGTGATTTGGGAATTGTTTGTTTTGCATGCATAATTCCATGTATGTTTCCTGCAAGCACAAAATATGAAATTGCATTGTATCAGTCATTGAGTATATCATCCATGTGTGCATGTAAGATGCGTGTGTTAAGCAAGAGAATTGATACAGATGACTTTGTTCGTATGAATTGGTAATCATATTGAAGTTTCCATTTTGCGGTAGTCCTGAGGTGTTCCATTTCAATATCAAATTTTTGTTTGACTTTTAAGTTATCTTTTGTAAGAGGACTTAGTAAATACAAGGAGTCTATGCTTCTGACACGGGGCAATGCTGTGTATACAAGTCCATGTATCCGAATTCTAGTAGGTTGAAATGCAACATTATAAAGTGTTAGTCCTTGCGATCTGTGGGATTGTACGTGCACATGCAAGTTTAATTGGAAACTGTTTTCGAATCTTTAGTCAACCTGTCTTTGTTGATGTCCATACTGGCTTTGATATTCACAAAATAGGTGTCCAATCGCTTGCAATTTTTTAATTATATAGATAAACCAACTTGCTTTCTTGTCGTTTGCCTATATGTGGTTCATGGAACTTAATCCAAAGGACATCAAGTTTTTCTGTCTTCGTATAGCCTTTGAGTATTCCATCTGCACCATTGACCAAGCCATCTTGTGAATCATAGTTGCAGGCATATATTTCAACCAACATTTCTAATTTTAGGACAAGCTGCAAAGGTAAACTGGTTGTATGTTCATGGTGTGGCACATTTCCATGGTTGTCTTCCAGGTCAATTGATTTGATGATGATATCATCGTTAGGCATGAGCAATATAATGTACCTGTTATGCATTGAAACATCCTTATTTGTGTAGAACAGGTAAGGGAACGTTGGGTCTGTTGGTGTAGGTCGCAAGCACCCCGAATTGATATATGTTAAGTCATCATATGTTTGGCTGTTTGTCCGCATTCTATTCAAAATTGCAATAAATGTTTCATCTGTCTGGCGCATTGTAGTATGCAATTCAAAGAATTTAATATTGTCTCTCCAGAAGTCATGCGTCATTGTTCGCATGTTAACCATAGGTTGTTCAAATATCAAAGAATCTTGGATCGCCTATGCATGGTAAAGATCCCCACAAAATATCATGTCAATGTTCCAAAGTATTTCATCTGCACATGTTTTATGCTTCTTAGTCCGTTGTCAATGGAATACAATAAGAGACTTCCAATCAAAGATGTTTCATCTATAAAGACAAGTTGGAGTTTGTCATAAATCTTAGACAACGTATCCAACATTTCCTTGCTAAGTGGAAGAAAATATGACTTGTTAAAAGGAATTACAAATGTAGAGTGGACTATTGTTCCACTTGCATTATATGCATCTTTTCCTATGTATGCAACTATTAGACCCTTAGATCAGAGGAATTGTTTGAATCATAGATTCGTATACGCATTTGGAACAATGCTTTCGTTGTGAATGTCTTGCCTATTCCTGCTTCGTCTGTAAGGAACAAGTGCACAAGAGTGTCCATGTTCAAGCATTTTTTAAGCGCAATGTCCTTTAGAATTGTTTGTTGTTCTAGATTCAACAAACGTCTTATTCTGTGGTATTCATTATTTTCAATAAGGAAATGATGTTTTGTGACTTGAAAACCAAGATTGATACAATTTTCAATGCCACCTGCTCGAGGACGAGGAAAATCCGCTTGCAAGTCATAGGACTCACAGGGAGTTCTAGTTGTTTTTTGGTTTGTGAATGTCTCATCAAGATTGTCAGGGTTTTCTAGCTCATTAACTACAATTTCTAGATCACCCCATGTTGGATTAACATTGTAAGTAAATATAGCTTCATTGATTTGCACTATAGTCTCAGAGGAAACATGCACAACTTCCCATGTAGAGAAGTTATGTTTTAATATCTCTTCGTTTTCATCAAATGGAACGTATAACAACAGTTTTTCTCTGCAATAGTTTTCATAGTTAGAATGTTTAATGTATTTGACAAACCATATCACAGAGGGTTTTTTTCTTTTTGATATGGGTGCACCATTTTTTTTGTAATGCGATACGAATTCTGCTAAGCAGATGTGCCTAATAGGAGATGGACACTGGAGGTAATAATCAATAATAGAGCGACATATCACATCTTTTGAATTGTCAGGCTCTTGTTCTAGCAAAACTGTTGGCTTAAGAACAAATGTGTGTTTCTCAAGTGGAGATGCGTTTATGAAGACACATTTTCTTGAACTACAATTGAAGGGCAGGGAAAGTGCAATGTGAACTACTTGTTGAGCAGACATTTGTGGAAGATTAAGAAATGTATTGCCAAGCGTACATATCATTTGTATGGCATCGATATGACTTCTTTCATGTTCTTTGCGTATTCTTTTGAATTCACTCGTCATAGATTTGTCAACCTTTGTCATATATGAGGTACAATATGATGCTGCATCATCTGCATTGAGGAAGTACTGTGCATCTATATTTTCATTCCACATAACTGGCATGTCCTTGGAGAAGCTATTGTTCTAAATATGGAAAAATTTTCATTTAAGGAAAATTGTTGGTTGTTTAAGCGTACATTGTATGGCTTGGATGTACTCATATTCTGATAGATTTAACTCTGTCAAGAAGTCATCGAAGCTCATCAACTCATCAAACTCTCCTTGTTCTAGAAATCCGAACAAGGATTTAGATTTCTCAACAAAAACATTGTCCTCTAAACTAAGTGGCTCTATGATTCTTGTTGCTCTCATTGGTGGCATGGGAAAGTTGTATCTGCAATGCAAGTTTTTTTCATTTTCTACAACTTGTATGATAATGTCTATGAACTTTGGCAAGTTCTGGATCCAAATGATCTGTGTTGCATGTTATGTATTTGTCCACAAATTTCTCAATCTGTGAATTGTTGTCAGCTCCATAGACTGGTGCACCCTCTATCCACAACAATGCATGGTCATGTTCATTCCCCCTATACTGGAATTCAGTTAGAAAAAAGCAGTCCGATATTTTTACGAAAAACGTTTCACCATGGCATATCAATTGTCTCAAAGCATTTATTCTATGTCTATAGTAGCGAGTACATGTCACTGGGTCTTTTCTTATGAGGTAGTCAATGTCATTATTTTCCAGTGTATCGATTTGTTTTTTATGTTTCTTGTTCTTATGAAAGTCCTATACGACAACCACCAATGGATCCCAACAATGCTATGCACTTGTAAACGTGATGAAAAATGTTGGTGAGCCCAATTGACGGATCATTGCAAAAATAGTTTTCTTGTTTTGTTGCAAATAGTCAAGAGAGATGCGAATGTTTTTGACATCTATGTATCCAATATCAGATTTTAGAATTTTTTCTAGGTTTACTTTGTACTTGACATCCTTGGCCAACAAATTTCTTCCTTGTAACTGACCTTTTCTTATTCGGACCCACATGCAAGACATAAATTTCTCTATTATTATGCACAATGTTTTGAAAAACAAATTTGTTATGTGATAGGAGAAGTCACCGCTTGAATGTAGCAACTCCCATCGAACTATTTTATGATAACTGAATCATTCTGTAATGTCAGTGGCATGTGGATCTCCATAGAAGAGTGTTTGGAAGTTCATTTCCTCAACAAATCTGTCCTTGAATATTCCAAGTGGACGTTGCCCCTCAGCAGGTGCAATTTCAACAATCTTGTCTTGCAGGTCACAAATGCATTGTGAATCAATGAATCCATGCACCAATGTCTCAGCAGGTGTTTCATTCTCCGATTCATCACTTGTATCAAATTCACTAGTATTTTCTAGAGTCTTTGCCGAGTTGTCATCCTCTTCTCCAAGAACACTGTTCCAGTTCTCATTTATACAAATGTTTTGTGCTTTGTATAGGGCCCTGGAACATAATTACTTTAATTCTTTCATAACAGAATGCACAGACACTTTTCCTGTTTGATACACATTTTTGCATCGCAAGCGTCTTTTGAGAGCCACAACAATTATCATTGTATCGCTAATGAATTGTGGCAAGGATTTTTTCACAACATCTAGATGAACATGCACAATAATAATTGATCCTATTAAGCCCATCTTGGGTCATTTATAGCCCCAGGGCCTAATTTGTGCAAATGAAATTCGCAGAGATACAAGTCTCTCTTCAAGTTCCATAAGTGCAATTACAACTAGTAGTGGCGTATTACATCTTATTTGGTCAGGGGTTGCAAATTGTGGCATTTTTCCATTTTCAAGCGACCATTTTCATGGAAGACAAATTTTTCCACTGGAAAATGATTTATCATGCACTGTCAAGCAAAGGTATTCTGATTCCAAATCAGGCATGAAAGAATTACTATTTTTTGCGAAATTCAATTGATCGCAAATTGCACATGCAATGGAAGGAGTGTCTTTGATTTGTTTCATGTAGGTCTGTCTTGCATCTTTCTTTCACAGGGAAGTATGGGTAGAAAGTGTTTGCTGGTTTTCATTGGTAGTAGTGCACGATGTTGCTTCTAGCCCATGAAATGTGATTTTTCCCTCTCGGACAATTGCATGACCATTGTGGGATATGTGACCATACCTGTTTTTGTTGTGTTGTGCATGGAAAACTTTTTTTAGATTGTGATATGTCATTTTCTCTCTAAAAGGAAGCGTAACAATGTGTTTTTTTCTCTTGCGCATAACCTTTTTCAAGTTGTGGTAACTTAGTCTACATTTCTTGTTCAAGGGTAGGATGACTTGATGGAAGCTGGGATGAATTTCACTCTGATTAAAAACCATGCAACATTTATGCACATTCGATGTGGTTTGGATGGCATTGACACTGGACAATGGAACGATAGTATTTCCTATACCACCAATGTTTCTTCCTCTCTTACATATTTTCAGGTTGTGATAACTTAGTCTATGTTTTTTTTTTAAGCCTTGTATGGCCTCATCACAACTGGGACAAATTTCACGCATGACTTTTTTCAAGTTGTGATAACTTAGCCTATGTTTTTTGTTTAAGCCCTATATGGCCTCATCACAACTGGGACAAATTTCACACATGACTTTTTTCAAGTTGTGATGAATTAGTCTACATTTTTTGTTTAAGCCCTGTATGGCCTTATTGCAACTGGGAGGAGTTTCACTCTCATTAAAAAGTATGCCATGTGTATGCAGATTTGATGTGGTTTGGGTGGCATGGACATTGAACCCTGAACAAGTGATATGTCCAAGAAAAGGTTGATAATGGATATGTGTCGTATCTGTTTTCAATGAGAGGATGTCAATTGTTTGATCGTAATTTGAATCAATAGACTAGGAATGGACAGTGCCATCTGGCAGGGTTGACCAAACCTGGATATTTACTCTGAATATGATAGATAACCATTGCAAACAAAATTTGAAACCCTCCACAATCCACATGTCCCTTTTCATATGGCAACGCCATGTTTACAAGGTATTCTTTCCAACTTGCAATTGTTGACATATTTTCTAGGAGATATGGCGAAAGGTGTTGATGCAAGAAACTAAAAGACTGCTGGCTGTCGCCTATAATTGCATTGCAAAAGGATTGTACAGTGTAAAGATGCAGTGTCTACACATCAAACTCTTCTTCTACCAAACAACCAATAGCATTGAACAAACTATCTCCACAGCTAGATACAACAATTGTTGTTAACTGCAAACCATGGAAGTCCATGTGATGCATAATCTGTTTCCACTACAATTCAAGGTCTTTGCAAATGAGGGACAAGTAAATATGAGGTACTCCAAGATTGCATATGGACAATTTTCTGTACAGTAGTGGTTCACAATGACCATTGAAACCATTGACATCACGGAACAAGATGCAATATGGATTGTTAGATGCAGTTTTGTTGAATAGTAGATATCTTCTTTTTCTTGTCAATGACGATATCCCAATTGATATATTGAGCCAGTTAGACAACCACCGTATACAAAATGTATGTCCCCAAAGTATCCTCTCATGTGTAGGCAAAATTGGAGATGAAAACAACCGCATCTTTGAAAAATATGTAGTGACATCATGTATTCCATGCAACTACAGAAGAAAATCAGATTCCAGTTCATATTCATATGACTCCAATGCCTCAATGTCACCATTTTTTAAACAACCTAAGATATAATCTATCAATCCATTGTGCAGGTCGGTTGAGGAATAATATAAATGCAATACAACCTGAAATGCATCGAAAAGGCAATCCCCTACAGTATACAAGAATGCATCCAATCTAAAAAGCCCATTGCTATGCAACACCTCGTCAATGCTGTCATGTATAATGGAGTGTGTATCTATTTCATGAATCAACATCTATTACTTGTTTCATCTTTTGAACTGTGATTTTGAAGTTGTTTCTTAGCTACTTTCAGTTTGTATGAAAACAAAGAAAAGGGGAAAAAAGTATAAAAAGAAAAAAAAAGTAAAATAGAAAACTACAAGTGCAGAACTGTGTACCAATCCTGGTATGTATCCTTCAACCTTTTTCTTGTCAAATTCAATCCCCCCTAGTCGCCACAACATATGAGAAGAAAACAAACCTACAATGAAAAGTGAACCAAATATAAGAAACAACTCAAATAAATAACACTATAAATTTGCTGAGCACAAAGACCGATTTGAACCTATTCATGGTGTGCATCCTACAAGCTTCTCATAGGTAGAAAAATGTTAGGGTCGTAACTTGCACATAGGTAGAGAAATATATTCAGATGTAATAAAGGTCAATATTAATAAGGCCTTTCAATAAAATAGAATAAGGTGGATGTAAGAAGACCTAATAGAAGCTTCTCCTTCTAGAAGGATCTTCCTCTAGATGCTTCTTTTGATAGACATATTTAGTATAAATAGGAGTTGAGGGTATGAGAACCCTAGTTGGGAGATTGTTGTAATAGAGTGTTGCTCAACTGGAGGTTTCCCCCTCAAAGAGGCCCGTGAACATTGCTTTCTGAATCAAAGTGTTATTTCTGTTGTTGTTCTTATATCATTTCTGTGTTATTGTGGAGATTATGCTGGTTATATTACTGTTATTTTTCCATTTCTAGCATTTCATTTTTGTTTTGCATACTTTTTATATCTGGTATATTACAAGTGGTATCAGAGCACTTTCCTTGGCATAAATTGTGGGAATTTGTTTTTAGGGTAGAGACATATTACGACATCTTTAAGCCACGTATATCTGTCATTACACACATAAACCCGCAGTTGAGGGATTCATACATGTAGGAAATACAAGTGGTTCTTAAGCGCACATCTATTGGCCACCCTTGTAACCCATGTTGGTACCCCTTCGAGTGGTAGTGCATCAGACAACACCTGTGTACGGATCGGCCTAGATTTCCTGAATCCCTCTTTAGATAAACTGATCAGCCACCTGACTACTATAGTGCCATCGAGAACAACACTCGGGAAGAAACTCTTTAGTACCTGGGTAGTCGGGTAGTACGGCTAAGGGTACGGTCTATCCTCCTTAGTTAGTGCCCTGAGATATTGGGCCGAGTACTACTGTTAGACCCCACACATATATCAGAGAGCTATAGCACAGGGCAAGCCCTTGTTTGTAGAACCCTTGAATACCTAACCCTTGGGGGACAGAAACATAAACAAATTAAAACAGATAAGATCTATTGCCGTGCAACTGTGTTCAGGTTGCCAAATCACTAAAATTTTATTCCTGGTTAAGAATTTGGGGATTTCATCTCTGCAGTATTCTTCAGACCAGAGTATAACTCAACAGGTGTGAAAAAAAAAAGGTCTGGAATTTTTTTCACCATTATTTGAGACCTATTCCATTGGATTCATCTCTTTTCCCTTATCACATTCATCCATATCATTTTTCATCCAAATTTTTGGCCCCGCCTGCCCCTTTTCAATTCCTCCATCCTCATGGCCCATACCCGTAGCCAAGACTTGGAAGCTCACTTCAACACCTTGCAATCTGGTCTCCTAGAGACCTAAAAAGAAGTGAAACAACTTAGTGCCAATGTTTCCTCCATCGATACAACCATCGATACAACCATAAATACAACCATTTAGTCCTCAATGGAGGAAGTCAAACAAGAACTAGCCACCAAGCTTGAATCTATCTTTTCATTACTCTGCACCAAACTGAAGATCCCTACAGATGACCCTTTCTCTGATGCACCTCCAAAGTATGAAGGTGAACATTTCTCCCATTCCCATAAATTTCAGCACCATCACTTTTAACGTGACCTATGTCTTCCGTGGGTGGATGTGACCAAATTTGATGGCTCGTACCCCACTAGTTGGGTAACCCAAATGGAACATTATTTCTCTTTATACGACATGACATATGACTTGGCCAAACTCCAGTATGGTGTTCTCCATCTAGATCAAGAACGTTGGCCATGGTGGCAATGGAGAAAAACTTCTCGTCAAGGGTATATTTCTTGGACACAATTTGTGACTGAGCTTTATGAATGCTTTGACACTGACACCAACCATTTGGGCCATTTGGCAAAGTTGAAACAATCAGGAACAGTGGAAGACTTTATAGATTCCTTTGAGCACCTGGATTTTCGAACAGAGGGTATGACTGATGCTTTTTTTAGAGAGGTTTTTATCAGTGGCGTCAAGGATGAGATTCGAGCCCATGTCCTCATGGCTCGACCTTCAAGTTGGGTGGAGGCTACTAAAAGAGATAAATAAGAACAATAGGTTGTATCTTCTCAAAATTGAAAACCCTCCTTTATCCCTCACCTTAAACCCGTAAATCCCACTACTCCCTCCGCCCCACTAAAGATCTAAAAATTGACCATGGATGAAATGGCTGAATGACAACTCAAAGGCCTTTGTTATAATTGTGATGACAAATATTTCCCGGGCCACAAGTGTAAGGAACAAAATATTTTTATGGCCATCTCTGAGGATATTTCGGAAGAGGATGTTGAAACTCCCCTTGTGTCTGAGTCACCAGAAATCACTGACATAACCCCTCCCTCAGACGCTCTCGAAGTAGAACCAGTCATTTCCCTCAATGCTCTCACTAGCTTCCCACTCCCCAAACCCTCAAGTTAATCAGTTACATCAAGCATCGGAAGGTAATCATTCTAGTTGATAGTGGAAGAAACCATAATTTTATTCAACACCGCATTGCCCATGAAACTCATTGCTACATCCATGCCATCAACAATTTCCAAATCATGATTGCCAATGGTGGTTCCATGAAATGTGGAGGGCCCTGTGAAAATGTGCATCTCCAAATTGGTGACTACCACCTAAAATCCCATATGTTTTTTATGGACATGGGCAGTTGTGACATTGTGTTGGGTGCAGACTGGCTAAGGACTTTGGGTCCCATTCTCATGGATTTTAAAGAATTAACCATGCAATTCGACCAGGAATGCCACCAATATAAATTCCAAGGCATCACCACTGGTTCACCTGAGATCATTAGTTCCCATCGCATGGAAAAGATACTCAAAACATGTCTTTTTGGTGTCATTGCCCAATTCCATGCCATACAAGCAACAAAGACACCCTCGGTGCCGCAAGACCTCCAAGCCCTCCTTTCTAAACATCAAATGGTATTTTCCACTCCCCAAGGACTCCCTCCTTCCCATTGTGTTCATGATCATTCCATTCCCCTTATACCCAGAAGCCCTCCTCCCAATATCCGTCTGTATCGCCACCCCTTTTCACAAAAAAATGAAATTGAGAAAATGGTCCAGGAACTCCTTAATGCAGGCATTATCTACCCTAGTAGGATCCCTTACTCTTCTCCTGTAGTCATGGTCCTGAAGAAAAAAGGTTCCTGGCGAATGTGTCCTGACTTCCGTGCCCTCAACAAACTGACCATTAAAGACAAATTTCCCATTCCTATCATTGATGACCTCCTGGATGAATTGAGTGGCACCCAATTCTTTAATAAACTTGATCTTTGCTCGGGCTATCACCAGATACATGTGAAAGAGGCAGACATTCTCAAGACTGCCTTTCAAACTCATGAAGGCCACTATGAGTTTTTGGTCATGCCCTTTTGCTTGTGTAATTCCCCCTCCACGTTCCAAAGCCTCATCAATCATGTCTTCCATCCCTTTCTCCATCATTTTCTCTTAGTTTTCTTTGATGATATCCTCATCTATAGAGAAACCTAGACATACCATCTTACTCATGTGGATTGAGTTCTCCATCTACTCTCTCAGCACCAAATTTTCCTAAAATAGTCTAAATGTGCTTTTGGTGTCTCAGAAGTAGAATACTTGGGTCATCTGGTTGGAAAGGATGGCATCAGGGTGGATCTGAAAAAGATTGAAGCTATGCAAGACTTGCCGCACCTAAAGACTCTCAAAATATTGCATGGATTTTTGGTCTTAATAGGGTATTATCGCAAGTTTGTTAAGAATTATGGAAAGATTGTAGAACCTCTCAGTGCTCTCCTAAAAAATAACTCTTTCACTTGGACTCCAGCCGCTACTTAGTATTTTCAAACCTTGAAGATGGCCATGTGCACCACTCCAGTTCCGACCCTTCCTGATTTCACAAAGACCTTTGTGTTGGAATATGATGCCTCGGGGAAATGAATTGGTGTTGTCCTTATGCAAGAGGGTCGACCTTTGGCCTTTACCAATAAGAAACTATCTAAAAGGAATCTGGGAAAACCCATCTATGAAAAGGAAATGTTGGCTATTATGCATGTTGTTGATCTATGGCACCCTTATCTCTTGGGGCAACATTTCCAAATTAAGACAGACCATCAAAGCCTCAAGTATTTTCTAGAACAACGCATTTCCTCCCTGGAGCAACAAAAATGGGTGACTAAGATCTTTTGATATGATTATGAGATCATTTATAAGAAAGGAAAAGACAATCTGGTGGTGGATGCACTTTCCCAAAAATATGAAGAAGAAGGATCCCTTTTTTCTCTTTCCTTCATTGTACCAGATTGGCTCCAAGTCGTTCGCCAGGAATGGCTACAAGACCCCAAAAGTTCACATCTGATCCAACAATTGCAGTCTAATGCTCCAGCTCCCCCAGGGTACTCTTGTCTCTAGGATGAGCTTCGATGCAAAGGCCATTTGTATTTAAGTAAACAATCAAAGCTTAAATCCACGGTACTTTCTGAGCTTCATGCTACACCCACAACAGGGCACTCTGGGTTCACCAAAACCTATGACAGGGTCAAACGTTATTTTTTCTAGGATGGTATGAAACAAGACATCTGTAATATTGTCGCTAAATGTGATGTGTGTCAATGAAACAAGGGAGAAACAGTCAAATATTCGAGCACACTACAACTGCTTTCGATTCCACCTTCTATTTGGAAGGATATCTCTATGGAATTTATTACCGGCTTACCCAAATCGGGAAATAAGTCATTCATAATGGTGGTTGTTGATCGCCTTTCCAAGTATGCTCATTTCTGCACTCTTCAACACCCATTTACTGCATCCACGGTGGCTCAAATTTTCATGGATCAGGTCGTCAAGCTTCATGGCATGCCACACTCTATTTTTTCTGATCATGACCCAACTTTCACAAGCAAATTTTGGCAATAACTCTTCAAGCTATAGGGCACCCAATTGCATCTCAGCACAACTTATCATCTCCAGACTGATGGTCAAACAGAAGTTGTCAACAAGTGTTTGGAAACATATTTGAGGTGTTTTTCCTCTGAAAAGCAAAATTAGTGGGCTTTATGGTTACCCCTAGTTGAATGGTGGTACAACACTTCCTACCATACAACTACATGCATGACTCCTTTTGAAGCGGTATATGGAAAAAATCCACCTTCAGTTCTCTCATACTTATCGGGTACCTCAAAGGTCCAGGAGGTTGACCAAACACTTACAGTTCGAGAGGCTATTCTCCATATCCTCAAAGAGAACCTTGTCATGGCACAAAATCGCATGAAGCAACAAGCAGATCAAGGTCGCTCTGAACGTCAAGTTGCAGAAGGGGATTAGGTGTTTCTGCGACTGCAACCTTACAAACAAACTTTCCTCAAGACCGAGCATCGTCAAAAGATAGCGCCCAAATTTTATGGTCCTTATACAATTCTCAAGCATGTGGGACAAGTAACCTATCAGTTAGCTCTACCCAGTCATTCGAAGCTACATCCTGTTTTTCATGTTTCATGCTTAAAGAAGGTGATTGGAAATAGGTGCCAAATTCAAACCAACCTTCCCGAGTTAGCTGAAGAAGGATCCATTTGGCTACAACCAGAAGTAGTTTTGGACCAGCATGAGCATCGCCTGCATTAGAGAACCATCAAGGAAGTGCTATTCTAGTGGAAAGATACAACTCCAGCAGATGGTACTTGGGAACCAACTACCATTCTGCAACAGTTTCCACATCTCAAGCCTTGAGGACAAGGCTATTTTTAAGGGGGCGGACATGTTAGGGTCCTAACCCGCACATAGGTAGAGCAATACATTCAGATGTAATAAAGATCAATATTAATAAGGCCTTTCAATAAAATATAATAAGGTGGATGTAAGAAGACCTAATAGAAGCTTCCGCTTCTAGAAGGATCTTCCTCTAGATGCTTCTTTTGATAGACATATTTAGTATAAATAGGAGTCGAGGGTATGAGAACCCTAGCTGGGAGATTATTGTAATAGAGCGTTGCTCAACTGGAGGTTGCCCGCTCGAAGAGGCTCGTGAACATTGCTTTCTGAATCAAAGTGCTATTTCTGTTGTTTTTCTTATATCATTTCTATGTTATTGTGGAGATTATGCTAGTTATATTACTGTTATTCTACCATTTCTATCATTTCATTTTTGTTCTGCATAATTTTTATATTTGGTATATTACAAAAAATTTCCTCAAAATAGAAAGGACAGGACAAAGGCAACATGTGGATGCATTTTTTTGACACAGAGAATAAAAGCATTCCCCACCTCTACCAGGGATGATTTTAAGGATGGAAATTTACTTTAAAATGTAGAAACCTTGGCAAATCTTACTAATCCTTCATATGCCAACTATAAATGTTTGCCGATATTTTTGTAAAAATATTCAAATTTCTAAGGATTTTATATAGTTTTTATAAAATTTTGGCAATTTTTAGGGTAAAATATTTTTATCCTATTTTACCATGGAAAAACCATGGAAAATTAGCCCACGAGCGAAATTTAGCCCTCGTTTTTGGAAAAACCATGGAAAATTAGCCCTCGTTTTTGGAAAAACCATGGAAAATTAGCCCACGAGCGAAATTTAGCCCCTAAAATCATCCATGACCTCTACACTCCGGCGGATGGTTCCCCCTTGTGACAGATCCGATTTCGTTTTCTAAACCCCTTTGCATTGCAATTTTCAAAATAGCTATGGCACAATATGAAGGACATGGTAGTCGACATATGAAGACACATGGTTTCTGTTAACGCTCTGTAAATTCCCAGAGGTTGTCGGGAGGTAGAAGAAATTTATTAGAGGTAACTTTATCCAACCACTTCGAAACTAGGATCTAGCCCTACCCGTTTCAGAGGGGGATCTCTCTGTAAGATTTAAATATGTTTCAGGTTTCAGATATTAGGCTAGTTAAATAAATAAGACTGTGTTGTTTGTTTTATAAAATGGCTGAAATATGGTTTACGCATCCATTGGGCTATGGGGTATGTTTTATAAAGTTTAAGACCAAAGAACAGATTTTATAAGGTCTTTTCACAGGGTAGGATAATGCAACTATTGGATCCTTTAGAGTTAAAATGATGGATGGGCAGAAAAGATGAGATAATCAATTAAAATAAAGAAGCATTTAAGAATTTCTTTATCATAACATCAGAAGACAAACACTTAGATCATTAAAAGCCAGAAACAGAGTATACAAAGATAAATTTTGCAACTTTAACTTCTTTTAAATGGTCAGATATAGAAAACACAAATGATTACGAAGACAGAAAAATCATTCTACGAAGAAGAGTAAACATCACCAACAGTTATCACGCAAGAATCCTGTGAAACGTCCTTTTTATTACTGGTAGATCTCTTGAGAAAGAGTATAGTGCTTACAACTTGCTTGGGCATAAAGATCAACCCTCAATACTTTGAACTTTGAAGTATATATGGAAAATATTACAATCGATCCTTTCATTAATGATCTGGATGTGGAAAAATCCAAAGCTAACTAACTAGATAACAAAATACAAAATTGTAGGAACTGCTAATGATCTGTTGGATTTCTTTGTGCTGATTTTGGGGAAGGTTGTTGGTGAGTCAACAACTTGACTTTGACAGTTCTACACGCTGAATTGGATTGTACACCTCATCACTCACTCGATCATAGTGCACAGATCCTCCCATATCTTTTGACTGGGAATGGTGACTTTTAGTAACCTTCTATAGATTTCGTCCATCTCGGTATATTTGGAGAAAGTTGGCTTAGTGATGAAAATGTACTTGATTTCATGTTGGATACTGAGATCCAACTGCAGAGTCTCTAAAAATGCCTTGCCATTTATGCTACTCTGTATTCCTGAAAACTTGGAGATATCCTTTTCCACCATGGAAATCTTTTTCTTGTAGTTGGACAAAGTCATCAGCTTGTCATTTAAGACCAGTAAACTGGGAAGGCC
Organism: Picea engelmannii; assembly: GCA_009831015.1. Classification (NCBI taxonomy): domain Eukaryota; kingdom Viridiplantae; phylum Streptophyta; class Pinopsida; order Pinales; family Pinaceae; genus Picea; species Picea engelmannii. The sequence continues at coordinate 314,574 of ML805152.1, read as the reverse complement.
TTTCTTTTGCAAAGAATCAATCTTGCTGAAGAATCTCTGAACTCCGATATCCATGTTCTGGGCTCTTTCCTCAAATTGCAACATTAATCCTCTTTTGGTCAGAAATTTCTTAAGTGCGAGGATAGTCTCAGTCCTATCCTCAATTTCCAGACTTTTGAGCTCATCCCGAGTCTTTGAATTTAGGAACCTGATGATTTCATTTGCCTCTGTGGGCATTTCTCCCAGCTCTCCCTTTTTCTTGTCAATGGCTTGCTTGATCCTTAACACCAATTCATGTTGCTCAAACATGATCTGCATGAGTGGCCATATTTCTATCATGGATTTTGATATGTCCATCCAAATGTTCTCTTTGGCTTCTGCTAGTGTTTTTCCCACAACTGTTTGCTTTTTCAGCTGTCGTATTTCCCGCTTAAGTTTTTCCGATGTGTGCCTCTCAGTGTTGTATCTTGCCTAGAAGGAGGATTTAAGTTTATGGAGATTCTCTATTTCATGATGTAATTTTTTAATTTCCGCTCCTTGTAAAGTCATCTCCTCCATTGACTTTGCTAGAGCTTCAGATGTCTCTAGAACTGTCACTGGGGCAAATGATGGAAGTTTTGTTGCGGTAGTTGTTGGTGTTGTCGCTATGCTAACTCTTGTGAGGGGAACTGCACTTAGTGGAATGACTTCCATGGGCTTTGTCAGTTCCTTTTCCTTTACCAACCCTTCCAACTCTGCTTCCATCTCCTTGATCTGTGCATTCTGTTCCATGATTAACTTTAACATTTCTTCTTTTTGGCCTTCTGTCTCAGCTATCTCTTTGGCTTGTGAGTCCTCAGTAACTGGAAAATTTAATTTCTTCCTCAAGGATGCTATGTCAGCATTCTTTTTCTTTAGCAACTCTTCAACTACTTTCACATTTGAGGGGTCATACCCAATTTTTAGTACCAACTCTTACAAAGAATTAATCCTGTTGTCATTTGCAAAATAAGACACTTTCTCTAGCTTTAATTGAGTTTGAACATTATTTAGCGAAACCTACAACTTTGCAACAATTGTGGAAGCGTTTGCTAATGTTGAGAAAACCATTTCTCTAGTATTCTTGTGTAAATCCATCTGATTAGTTGGATGTACTTCCTTGGTGTCAAATTCAAATGTTGACCTTTTGTAATCAGTGATTTCCTTTGGATGGGGCACTTGTGCCTGCAAAAGTGCCATGTGTATTCTCCCTTTTTATGTATCAAAAGCAGAGAGAAACCTATGATGTGTTGTGGATGTTTGCTTCTAGAATTGAGCATAGGTGTTGCTGGTCAGCATCTCGTTCTTCTTATTTGTTAGCGATAATTCTTTTCATGGGCTAGAGATCATTCGGGCCTGCAGGTTGCATGAAATTCTCAAGCACAGCAAGGGAGAATCCCTGTTTTTCCAAGTAGCAGGTCAAGCGAGCGGGAAAAGTGTCGTCAACAACATCCAAGGTCTTTTTTGCGAAACAGATCAATGGTCGGTGGGTAATTGCACTCAGTCGAGTCATGCCAAGTATAGCGCAGAAGTTTTCAAAGAGGTGAATGGTTAGAAGTCTTCGTGGAGAACTCGCGAAGTAACGAGGTCCGTTGATCACAATCAGTTGATGTGTGGGTTCATTTCTTGAACTCGAGGTTCGTGACTTTGGAGGGCAGACCATATCCTTTGGTTGCACGAGATCGTGAGTCGTGAGAATTGTGGAAAGAAAAAGAGCCATCGCCTCTCGGGATTTTGTAGAGGGAGATTGCCAAGGTTCAACACTCCAACTCGCGAGGTCACGAGTTGCGAGAGGCGCTAGCACTTAAGCCTTAGCCGACGGTTACGTGTGGAAGGCACCAACAATAAAAAGAGCTATACAATATTGCCGAGAAGATCTTAGCCGTCCATCTGAAGTGGACACTTGGAACGCGATTGGGCTCCTTGCCTCCTTGCCCCTCGTGACTTTGAAGAGCGAGGAACAACCCCCTCCCAGCCACGAGACGCGAAGTGCCAAAGGCATCCGGGACTCGGGCCCACAGTCTTGCCGAGAAGATCTCAGCCGTCCATCTGAAGTGGACACCTAGCGCATGATTGGGCTCCTCGCCTCCTCGCCCCTCGTGACTTCAACACACAAAAAACAGCTCCGTTATTTTCCGAGGTGCAAGGTGCCAGGAGAATCTCGGGTCCGGACCCACGGTATCACTAGGAGAAGTAAGAACCGTTAGATCTAGAAGGACACGTGGTGCCATATTAAGCCTTCTCGACATATTGCTCATCGCGATTTCAATAAGAAAAGGTTAGCCCTTTCATATTCGTGAGCGCCGAAATCATATGGTCACAGCCCATGGTCACTTGGGGGTGATAGAAAGAACTGCGCAAAGGGCCGAAGCACCGGGTTTGGCTGCAGAGGGGATCACTGTGTTCTCCAGGTGCCAGTTCAACTTGATCTCAATACTGTTTCTTGCTCGGAGTAAATGAAGGTAAGGGGGGGTAGTTGAAACCTCTCCTCAGTCATTAAGCGCGAAGTATGGAGGGCCTGGCGAATGGTCTACTCGAGAGGGTCCTGTGTACCCATTTTTCCAGAGAGGCCATGCCGAGTTCTCGACAAGCCAGAGGAGGCCTGTACATGCTAGCTCATCATTTACTGGCCCAGCTACTCTTGCCCTACAGAGGCCATACAAAGTTAAGGAGACGTCTGACGAAGGACTTCCACTCGAAGATTGATTGAAGAGATGCTACACCTTGGAGGGTGAGCATGCCTCTGTTGGGTAAATCTGCCCAAGTATATGTACTCAGTTTTGGTATTTTGAAAGGTATTGATGGTAGAGCAGAGCTCCCTACTGTAAAGTTTAACAGACACTCTAGTTTGTTGGATATGCATCTGTATATGAGATATCTTGTTTTATGATAGACATTTTTTCTCACTCCATCTAATTTTCATCTCATGCTAAGAGAGTTCGTGATTGAGTGAGTCACGCGAATTATTGCAGTTCTGTTATGATAAATGATTTATTGTTGCATTATTGTATTCTCTGGTTTTTTGTATTTACGTGCAAGAAGACCTTGCGTTTGGATGCCTTCTTCTACAGTCTGTTAGGAACCTGTCGTTTATAACAGACCTTCGCACTCTTCCCATATAAGTCCTCTGCCTGTTCACCCTTTACTAAAACTCACTGTCTGAAGTTTATAAAAACCACACTCACCTATGCATGCCTGGCCTAGTTTTGAAGTTGAAATGATATCGTTTTGAGTTGGCTTCCATTCAGTCACCCCATCTATAAACAAACCGTGACATAAAAATGATGGGCGTCGGGTTCTGCTCCTGTTAGCAATCCAGGAGTGACTTCCGTCACCAACATTTCTGGCGCCGTTGCCAGGGACGAAGTTGAAGATTTTCCCTGGGTAGAACGACAACGATCAACTGATTCTGAAGGTGCATCAGAAATCAGAATTATTCAGATTGCTACTGTGCACCTGGCGACTCCACTGTGGAGACTCCATTGTTTCCACTTTACTGTTTCAGTTGTGGCCACGGTTGGCACACTTGAAATATGGCCTAGAGGAGCTTTCTCGAGGAGGTTTCAACGACGGATTTCTCGCCTGAGAAGTTTCCTGGGGTAACGATAATGGTAAGATATGGACTTTGATGGTGAACAAGGACCAGACACATTCGAAGCTGCACATTTTTCACCTGGCGATTACATGATTCAAGGATCGATTGGTGACTCCACTGGTTCAATATGGAGAAAATCCTTGCTCGAAGGTTTGCTCCTTTTAATTTTTCTGCTATTCCTAGTTTTCCTAATGTTGTCCCCTCTCTGGATGAATGGGGTGATTATTTTCCCATATTTGGAAAGTGTGAAGAGGAAAACCCTGCTCAACACCTCAGTGAGTTTCATGAACTCATGCGTCAGTGGGAGATACATCATGAGGATGTGTTACTGAAGATGTTCATGTTCTCATTAGCAGGGGATGTGCATAAATGGTACCATTCTTTACCCCCTGCTAGCATCTCTTCACTCCATGGATTCCATGAAGCTTTCACCACCTATTTTCAGAGGCTATATCCCCCTAAGTTAATTTGTCATAATTGTTGTGAGGGATACCACAACTCTATACAAGAGAAAGTTGTTTCTGACGAAAGCTGTGAGGAGGATCTTGATGACCTGGATCAGAACTCAGTCCCTTCTCCTCCCCATTCATCCGCATCCGAGGCAGGTTATGAAAGTGATGAAGTTCCCAGGGAGGAGAATGGCGCCCTGAGTAAGTTGATAGAGCAGGTGAAATATCTCTCTGCCCAATTAGAAAGGTTGAAATATGAAGATTGTGCAGAGGATTTTCCAGTCCTTAAGGCAGACGCTCCGAGAAACTCTTTTGAAGAGATTGTTGAAGATTTATTAGATGAGTTGGCATATACCCCCGATTAGCTTGTTGTCTTAGATCAAAGAAATGAAGAGGTATTTGTGGAAGAGGATTGCTCTCTTTTCCTTCACGAGATTTCCCACGATGTGTTTACATTTGGGGTCGAAACGGAGCAGCAGGGGATAGTTCTATTTCTGCAAGTTGGAGAAGATTTGTTCCCCCTCGACTTCGATGATTATCTGGAAGAGGAGAAGTAGAGCCCAACATAACCTTTTGCTTGTCAGAGTAGCCAGACCATTTATGACAGTTACGAATTAGATTTTGAGCTCGATATGCTGGATTCCTAAGAGCAGGTCGCAGAGCCTTATCCTCTGCTTGCTAAAGAAAATTGTCATGAGGAAATCAGTTACCTCGGTATTTCAGGAGATGATGAACAGTACAAGGAAGAAAAAAACCACCCCATGGTCCCTATTTATGATGAATACGAATCGGACCTGGGGGAGACCGAACCAGAGGAGCAGAATATTTCCTGTCCAGAGCTAGTCAGGAAGCAGCCACCGCCCGAGAGCAACGAGCCTACATCCGTTTTCTACCACCAACCTATGCTTATAAGATATATTCAGCCACAGGTGAACAACTGTGTAGTAGAGGAGGGTGTGTGTCCCCCATTTTCTGGAATTTTCCACTCATTCCATGACCCTGTCTGCAAGTAAATGGAGTGGCATTTCCCCTATGCCTTGGAGCCACCCTATTTCATCTCAACTCCAGCCTGTAAGGAGGAGTTGAAGAGTGTAACCATTCTGCTGTCACAGCTACACCATCTGCTGATGATCATTAACAGAAGGAAGGAGCTTCTATCCAAGAAGCTGCTTGAATGGCTATGGTGGAAGTTTTCTTTCACCTAGCCCATGTAAAATATTTTATTAGCATTAGGACTGTATATAAATAAGCTCCTTTGAGCACGTAGATTTATTTTGTTCCTTTTATTTTTCGGCCTGTATTTTCAGCAACGGGATGTTTTGAGCATGACTCCATAGTCCAATAGCAAGGCAGTGAAGCTGCGGAAGGAGTTCTTAGAGCATCGCAGGGACGACTCTATCCCCCATGGAGCCTAATGTTAGCGATAATTCTTGTCATGGGCTAGAGAGCATTCGGGCCTGCAAATTGCACGAATGCTCAAGTGCAGCACGGGAGAATCCCTGTTTTTCCAAGTAGCAGGTTAAGAGAGTGGGCAAAGTGTCGTCGGCAGCATCCAAAGTCTTTTTTGCGAAACAAATCAACAGCAGGTAATTTCACTCAGTCGAGTCACACCAAGTATGGAGAGATTTTATTCCTTAATCTTGTTTATGCTATAATCCCACATGAATCATAGTGCCAAGGAAAACTGGTGCTAAAAATCATCTCCTTCAAAATCTTATCATCCATTGCCCCTACAGCTCTGCTGTTACAGATGAACGATCCTATCTGTCCTTTGATCCTCAATTGTTGTTTCTTCTTGAAGGCTACAAAATGAATATCATCTAAGTTAATCATTTGCCTAATATATTCCAAGGCGATTATCCGCACAAGCAAATATCTAGGCAGTTTGTAAGGGGCCATCTCGCATCCATAAATTCTAATCTTTGAGTGGTTCTGGTATAGGTACCAGTCTTCGGTCTTGGCTAGGTCTGAGAGATGTAAAATCCACTAGATTTCTTCATTTATCCTTGGTTCTTGTCTGTTGCTGAGCATGCTAACCACAGGATGGTAGAACTAATCTATGAACTGATTGAAAGTGAATTCTGGTGAATTCCTTCTCAGCAGTGAGGTCCATGATGTGACCAACTATGGTTTTCCATTCTGATTTAGCTTCTGCATGGAAAATAGGAACTTGTCTATTTGGAAAAATACAAACAAATATGGCAGTATTGAACATGGATGATTTTAGGGGCTAAATTTCGCTCATGGGCTAATTTTCCATGGTTTTCCCAAAAATGAGATTCGCTATTTTAAAAATGATTCGCCCAAATTCTATAGGATAAAATTATTTTACCTTAAAAATCGCCAAAATTTTAT
>ML805152.1:285210-308005 GCA_009831015.1 Picea engelmannii | reverse complement strand
ATGATTCGCCCAAATTCTATAGGATAAAATTATTTTACCTTAAAAATCGCCAAAATTTTATAAAAACTATATAAAATACTCATAAATTTGAATATTTTTACAAAAATATCGCCAAACATTTATAGTTGACATATGAAGGATTAGTAATATTCGCCAAGGTTTCTACATTTTAAAATAAATTTTCATCCTTAAAATCATCCCTGGTATTGAAGAATACCGGAACATGCCTTCTGTGGGGAACTTGAACAATTGTTCATGAATATTCTCGGCCATAAAACTATTGTAGTCGAACTGCATAGTGGAGCTTTCCTCGGTAGAGAAGGTAGATAGATAACCCAAGATTGGCTCATCTACCCACTCGTCCGAGTAGTGTCCAAGTAGGCTGGAAAGGGAGGAGATAATTTGATTTCCTTTTACTGAGAAAATCAATGATTGATAGGGGGGATTTGATTTGGGTAATGGGGCACTCTCAGGGAGGAAAAGTTCAAAAATATGTGCTCTCTGGGAAAAGACAATTTTTGATACATTTCAGTTAGGATCTCAATGGTAAAAGGAGAGAAGGATTCAATTTTGGTTATTTGCAACATCTGGTCAATGGATTCAGGTGTGATAGTGAACAGGGTATCTCCAGAGGATGAAACAATAACTCTCTGATCAGGAAGATAGTGCACCTGGAACTTGAGGGCGAACTCAGAGAAATGGTAAATTTGGTGAAACAGATATAGTGGGAGATTGGACTCCTAGAGTCCAATCTCGTAACTCTGGTCTAAGAAAGTGTCTCTAAACCATGAATGTAATTCAACAAAATTGAATTCGCACATGGGTTCTGAGATTAGGTAGTCTTTGTTAGCCAGAGGAATCCAGTCGAGGTCGACGGGTGGTGGGAGGAATGGATTTTCCTCGACCTCTGAATGTTTATACTTTGGCGCCATAATTTCAACAGGTATTTGGAATTTGAAACAAAAACATTAGCTGGTTATCGGTTTTAGCTTCGTCACTGACATGAAATGGTGGGGGATGAAAGATTTGGTTTATTGAACATATGTACAGTGAGATAATGGTGGAGATGGGATTAAATTGGGTGAACGAGTATTTATTGGGTGTGAGGGACAAATCAACAGGCTTAACGGATATGTTTAGCTACATTTAAGGGCCAACGGATATCTCGGGGATGAGATGGAAATAAAAGGATGGGTGATGGGTGTGCGAGAATGATGTGGAAGGTAGTGATTGGATGATAAGTGAATGGGATATGATGAGTGATGGGTGAGTGGAGGAGAATATGTTGGCAGAGTGATGAGACATGACTTATAGGAGGTGGTAGTGGAGTGTGACATCAGGGGACGTCGGTGTTAGTGGAGTGTGATGTCATGAGACGACGGTGGTATGAGAAGTTGGTATGGTGGTTTACTCGAAGGGGGGGGGGGGGTAGGTGGTAACCAGTTTGGGGAAAGGGGGCTCTGAGTTAACACAATGGTGACACGTTAGGATGGGGCCCACCGGGGAATACCACCAACTCGGACCCCCCCCTCCGCCATTAAAGGGAGAATGGCCGGGGGGATATGATATTACTTGTCAACTGTCGATCTGAGTGTTGTTTGCTCAGTCATAGATCTCGACACACTCTTTAATAATGGGGACAAATCATATTGCAATGCAGAAACTTAGGATAACATGGATTTGTGGGTTTTTTGCACTATTTTCTTTCATTCTGCCACCAAGGGGTTAGAACACAACCTTCTAACATCAAAATAATGAATCTAACACAACATCATGCTTATTTTATTGAAGGGAAGTCAACTAACCTATGTTATAACCTATTTACCTAACACATTTAACCCAAATTAGATTGTTGGGCTAAAAATTACTCTATCCTAGGGCTATTTGATCAAGTTTAAACAGTTTGACCAAATTTTTCACTAACTAACCTATCTACTTGGTTAAGATTAAACAGTTTAGCCAAGGTTTATTCACTAATCCTATCAACATAAATTCAAAAAGACTTGACCATGGTTAGACTGTATGGATCAAGTTATTATTATTACATGGGGCCTTATTATTTTTCTTTTATGCCCTCTTTTATTCTTTTCTTTTTCATTTCTTTTCTTTTTATTTCTTTTATTTTTCATTTCTTTTATTTTTATTTCTTTGCAAATCATTTGCATAATGAAACATTATTTGCATCCCAAATACAGTAAAGGAAAAATATTTCCAGTCACCAGTTGATCCTATGAATCATAGAGTTATAACAGTGGCTCCACCTAGGGATGGTATTGTCCTTGTGAAGTGCCAAGAACCTGCTTTTTGATGTCCTGGAAGATTTTCTCCAAAGCTTCTTTTGCTATTTGATTTGTTTTATTTTGAAAATTTGGTGGCATTGGCTAGTGGCTTAGGGACTTCTCTGCAGGCTTCAACCATGTGATCAACATCACCCACACATGATATGAAAGTAAAGAAATGGTTTGTACAATGGAAATGGGTGGCTAGAGCCTTTATTGGGATGGTAAATAATGCTTCTGCATCCTGCCATTCACAGGTCCGCTTGGCAGGTTTGTTCCATCACTGTTCTTGAGAAGAAAAGTGTTATTACATATGAATGCTTGAATGGTTTAAGGGCCCTTCCAAAAGCTATCGAACTTTCCATGTTTACCCTTATCTTCATTTCTGGAGTCCCACTTCAGTCTCAAGTCACCTAACTCAAAATCATTTTCTTTAGTTCTTCTGTCAAAAATCTTTTTGATGTTTTCTTGGATGATCTGAGTTTTGTTGTTGATATGGATTTTATGAGAAGAATGAAATGACTACAGATTATTAACAAGTACTTAACACAAAATAACAGAGATACAGTAAAACTGGTTTTGTATTCAACAAGGAAATAAGCTGAAACTGTAAAATGCAGTGGAAACAAGCTTGCTGGAATTGTGGCGGCTTATCTCTGAGAAGAGATGCGACGACTGCACTCCTTCGCAAGAAGATGATTAAAATGAGTCTCTAAAGGAATTTTTACAATAAATAGGAATGAAAACAACCATAGACATCCAAAACCCTAACCCTAGGAGGTGAAGCGCCAAAAAGCATGTGGGCCCCATTTGGGTAAGTTAGTACGTCAACTTCCCGGGGTCGTAACTTTTGCATACGATCTTCGTTTTAGGCATATGATAGCCTGTTGGAAAGGTATCATCGAGGAGATTCATTTTGGGGGATCAATCATGCCTTCAATTATAATCAAGAATCTCAATCCAGAAAAACCTTCATTTAGGGCCTCAAAATGGCCCCAGAAGTTAAAACTGCTAAAAATAGTAAATTGCCAAAATTGTCAGAAAACTCTTTTGAGCCGGTTGGAAGAGGTGGGTGGCCACCGATATACACCTAGATCAATCCTCCATACTTAGGAAGAAATTTCCTCCATTGCATTGAGTTCCCCATAAGATGAGGAAATTTCTGCTAAATTTGGCCTCGAGTGAGCCACTTGCCTTGGTGCAGGAGCTGCCCTGCTTTGACGACTCGATAAAGCTGGATCCTTTACTGTTGAGTGCTTGTGATCTATGTGTCCGCAATACGATCACTGGATTCTTGTTGTATGTAGTCGGGGTTGAACTCTGTTGGTGTCATCTGCTCTGCTACATCTGAGGTGTCCAATAATGGTGGGAAATAAGGGCAAAGGAGATCCACGTTGAACATTGGGTGCAGGCCAAGGAAAGGAGGAATGTTGAGCTCAAAAAAATTATCCCCCATGGCCTTGGTGATGGTGTACGACCCATAACAGAGTGGGAGAAGCTTCCGATGGGGTCCTGTAAGGCGTTCTTTCTGCAAGTGCAACCAAAATTTGTTGCCCACCTGAAACTTATGTGGCACCCAATGTTGATCATGGCGCTGCTGACATATTTGATGGATCGTCTCAATGAATCGAGTGGCTTTGTCAGCTTCAGTTGGATTAGGAGATGAGTCGGCCGAGGTGACCGCAAGGAGAAGTGCAACATATATGGGACCCAATGGTTGGAATCCCAATCCCACCTGAAAGGGCTGTGGCCAGTTGAGCTATGCATGACTCGTTTGTAGCTATGTTGGACATAGGGAAGGCTCCCATCCCATGTGTGAGGTTTCTTTGAATTATACATGCGAAGGATATGCACAATCATTTGATTGACGACCTCGGTTTGGCCATCTGTCTGGGGGAGGAAGGTCGTGGATTTGGTGAGCTTGGTGTCCAACAGTGACCAGAGGCTCGACTAGAATGTACTGAGAAATTGATTGCCCGATCTGAGACATTGGTTTGTGAGATTCCAAAATGTACCCAGAATCGTTCAAACAATATCTTGGTAGTGGCCTTTGCTGTGATGTTCTTCTTACAGGGAACCAGAATCGCCATCTTAGAAAAGCGATCAAGAACCACAAAAACATAGTCATTTTCCCACTTGGTGGATGGGAGACCCGACATGTAGTCCATTGAGATAGATTCCCATGGCCTGTGAGGAGTAGGAAGAGGGGTGTATAGGCCCTGTTTCTTAGTGGTCGGTTTGGCAATAATGCAGCTAGTGCAGGACCTGATATACTTGCTGACGTCCAGTCGAAGTTTCGGCTAGTAGAAATGTTTCTGTAGAATTGCCACTGTATTTTCAACATCGAAGGGTCCTGCCACCCGACTGTAGTGGGCTTCCTAGATCAAATTTTCTCGCTTGCTTGATGGAACACATATATGGCTCAAATGACACAATAACCCATCTTAAAGATGAAAATTATCGACAACTGCATTTGCGCCCAACATTTGCTAGGTAGTGGAGAAGTTCGGGTCTGTCTCATAGAGTTGGGGCCATCCAGAGGTCTCATGATCACAGAAGTCTAGCACCATGGTGAGTACTATGACTGGCGATCTGCTGAGGAAATCAACAACTCGATTGGTGCTTCCTGTTTTATACTTGATGTTGAGGTGGAATTTCTGCAAGTATGTGGACCACTTTTGATGGCGATCATTATGCAATTTTTCTTGTGTCTGCATGAACTGCAGTGGCTTATGATTAGTGTGGATGAATATCTCCTTCCCAAGAATGTAATGTCTCCACTGGTGGCAGGCTTGCATAATGGAGTACATTTATTTGTCATAAGTAGGGTACTTACAGACAACATATGATAGTTTATCACTATGATAAGCCACAAGGTGGCCATGCTGAGTGAGAACGGTGCCCACCGCATAGTCTGAAGCATCTGTCTCGATCTCAAAGGGATTTTGCAGGTTTGGTAGTGAAATTACTGGGGTTGAGCACAAGCGTTTCTTAAAATCATCGAACGCTTGTTGTTGGGACTGACCCCATGCAAATTTTGCCTTACCACCACCCCTAGTTATTTGGCTAAGGGCCCATGCAGTATGGTAGAATCCCAACATGAACCTGCGGTAGAAATTGGCAAGGCCCAAGAAGCTTCGAAGCTCAGTGAGTGTGGTTGGGGCTGGCCAGTCACGGATGACTTGGATCTTGGTTGGATCCACATGTACGCCATGTTGATCAATTATGTAGCCTAGGTAATGGACCCTATCCATGATGAAGGAGAATTTTTCGAAGTTGTCACATAGCTTGTGTTGTCGCAGGGTGTATTCATCTCAATTCTTCTCAACCTACTGAATATGCTGCAAGTATTTGTCTCAATTCTTTCTATAAATGAGAATGTCATCCAGATACACCACTACAAAAGTATTGGTGAATGGTTGCAGGATATTGTCCATCATCCTCATGAAAGTGGTTGGAGAATTTTTCAAACCAAAGGGCATGACCAACCATTCAAAAAGGCCTTCCTTTGACTTGAAGGCGGTTTTACATTCATCTGTCTGTTCTATCAGGACTTGGAGGTAGCCAGACCTCAGATCAATCTTACTGAAGGATTTGGCCCCTGTGAGTTGATCAAGGATGTCGTCGATGTAGAAATTTTAATACAAATTATGTATTGCCTGGATTCTCCTGATCTAACAATTATATGCCACTATTAAATACAAAATTGCTTCTACAAATATTCTTGCAGAATTTAAAACATGATCGCTAATTGCAATATCAAGAAGAAAGATCAATCACACATAACAAAGGTATTTTTCTGGGAAAGCATAAAGCTAAAAAACCCACTATCATATATTATGTATATCATGGATCATGAAACAATCTCATACAAAACTCTAATCCAAGATCTCTCAGTAAAACAAAATCATCTCACACTATCATGCAAAAATTTGCACATTCATGTGCCAATTCTCTGCCTCTAGACAACCTGCCTCCTCTGTGCAATCGCTGCAATGAAAAACCTGCAAATGAATTTGAATTCCTGCAAACCACTGTGTGTGTGATTTCATCAGTGCACTTGACTGAAATCGCAACTGATAGCCAAACTATCCCTTTCACATGTTATCTCAAATGGGTCTCCACTGGATCTCACATGCATGTAGTTAATAGTGTTAAATCTTCAGTTGCATGTGAGATCATTGATTGTGAATTAATTAATAATTAATTCACTGAACTCTCACTACTGTAAGTTCAGTTACAACTAGTACAACTGAGCTTAACTCACTTAACTGAGTTAAACTACTTTACAACTCACATAACTACACTTATAATTCTGTTACAACTCCAAATCACTCAGTTATAACTAATTCGAATTTCCTGTCCCACTAGTCAAACTTTTAACTCGAATTTCCTATAGTTAACTGATTTTCCATTTCAGTTAATTATTTCAAGTAATTCTGAGATAATAGATTAATATTTATTGTCCAATTTATTTAAGGGAAAAATAAATTAGACACACATTTCTTGTTGACTTTTCAAGACTCCCTCTCAACAAGAAAGGGATTATCCTTCACCCCGATCTTGTCTCTATGGTATTTGAATTTTCTCCTAGTGATCGCCTTTGTCAAAATGTCTGCATCCTGATCTTTCATAGGAATGTACTGAAGCAACATGATCTTCCACTGCACACAATCTCTGATATGATGATACCAGATATCTATATGATTAGATCTATAATGAAAAACAAGATTAATTGAGATTTTAATGCAACTCTGATTATCACAGTGAATCACTGTCGGATCTAAATGAGAACCAAACAAACCAACCAATATCTTTCTCATCCAGATAGCCTCACATGCAGATTGACTCATTGCCATGTATTCCACTTTCGCTGAACTAAGTGCCACAGATCTCTGTTTCCTGCTATACCAAGAAACAACTATAGATATGATACTATGGATCCCCCCTGATGTGCTATTTCTATCTATTGGGATGCCTACCCAATCTGTATCCGTGAAGCTATGCAACTTCACCTCATCCGTCTGTCTGTACCATAAGCCATACTCATATGTGCACCTCAGGTATCTCAGGACATGCTTTCTCATCTTCCAAAAGAGATTGGTAGGCTTAACCATCACTTGACTTAGCTGGGTAACCGCATAGCAAATGTCCGGTCTCGTATTCACTAAATACATTAGCGAACCCACTAACTGTCAATAAACAATAGCATCCACTACCTCTCTAGAAGTAGTATCCTCTTTCTTCCAATTTCCTAGAAGAGGCATATCCATGGGTTTGCAGCCTTCCATGTGAAACTTACCCAGTATCTCCCTTGCATACTTACCTTGAGACACAAAAAGTTCACCATCTCGCTGCCATATTTCCAATCCAAGGAAATAATGAAGAAGGCCCAAATCCTTCATCTCAAACTCCTTTTCAAGGTCCTCCTTGCATGAGTGTATCAAATTCTCATCACCAGTCAATATTAATTCATCAACATAAAGAATGATGATTAAAATCTTACCCTTGTATATCCATCTCAAACCTACCACTGATTTGTCAACCGGTCTTGGGAAAATTTCCCATGCACTGTTTTTGACAATGGAGTCATACTCCTCCACCATTGAATCAACCCAAGTTGGATCCTAAATTTCTTACTGAAAGGAGGATGGTTCAGTCACAATATATTTTCTCATGAGAGCCATGTATCCAGTAAATCGATCAGGAGACTGTCTCTATCTGCGCTGTGAAGTAGGTTCTCCTACATTCTGTGCAACATCTAGTCTCAATCTATCAACTTTCGTGGTGTGATTTATCCCATTATGGATGTATGACTCTACTTGAGTGGATTCCTCCACTCCATGAACCTCCTCATGTGGCTGATACACATCTTGAGACTCATCTTTGGGAACCAACAGTTCCTCCTCCGCATGTAATTCTAGCTCCCTCTCAAGCGACAACCGCATGGATTTCCCCTCATCAAATTTTATATCCCGGCGCATAAAAATCATCTTATTGTTAGGAAAATACACATGATAATTATGGGGTGTTTCTATGTACCCCACAAATATCCCAACTTTAACAGTCACTTACAGCTTCTTCCTGGCATCCTTAGTCACATGTACATAAACAAATGAGCCAAAAGCCTTAAAATGAGAAACATCAGGTTTCTTACCAGTGAAATATTCTCCAGGTGTACTCATGCCAAGTAATTTACGAGGACAATGGTTTTTCACATAAACCACAGTATTGAATGCTCCTGCCCACAAATGCATTGGTAGGCCCTGATCATGCAACATCGCTTGTGTTGTACCCACAGTCGTTCTGTTCTTCCTCTCCATGACCCCATTTTTCTGTGGGTTATGAGGTGCTATGAGTTTTCTTCAAATTACTTCTATGCTACAAAAGTCTTTGATTTCGTTAGAGATGAGTTTTCCACCATTATCACTCCTTAGAGCCTTCACTTGCTTCCTCGACTTTTTCTCCACCAATGCTTTAAACTCATAGAACTTTGAGAATGTTTGATCCTTGTTCTGCATGAAGAAGATATAACATTTATGAGAAAAGTCATCAACAAAAATAACATAATACTTATGTTTTTCTGTTGAAGCAGTCGAGAATGGTCCACACACGTTTGTGTGAACTCTCTCCAGGATCACCAAAGCACGATTCTCCTTTTCATGAAAGGTGGACTTTACATACTTCCCCATGGTGCAACCCTTGCACTGATCTAATTGAGCAAGTATTCCCATTGGAAGTCTAGTAGATATTTGTTGCATGATCTTCAAGGCTCCATGATGAAGATGGCCCAATCGCTTGTGCCATAATTCTCCCTCATCTTGACTCACCACTTTTTCTGCCTTTCCCATCATGGCAGCACAACCATCTACCTCTAGAATGTAGAGATTCTTAACTCGAATCCCTATCCTCTTGAATTGAACCATTGTTTTATGTCGCATAAAAGCTTTTCCATCACTGAAAACAACATCATAGCCTCTATCCTACAACATTGCGACTGAGACCAGGTTTTTCTTCAGACCTGGAACATGCATAACAATTTTCAATTTAAATGGTTTACCTGACTCCCTCTGAAAGGTAATGGTACCAATGCTAGTCGCACTGTATCGTCCATCGTAGTCCATCTATATATTCATTTTGAGATCTCTCTCCTCCAAGTCACTCAAAAACTCCTTATCTCCCATCATGTGGAAGGAAGCGCCACTATCAAAATACCATGCTGATCCCAATGCACTTGAAGCCATGCATGAGATCAAAGAGAACTGAAGTTAAAATTGCAAGGCAAGGGCCTCACCAGCTACAACTCTAGCAACCTTGTTCTTCTTCTTCCATGGATAGTTAGTCGCAAGATGCCCATGTCCGTGATAGTGAAAACACTTCACTTTGGACAAATCTAGATTCTTGCCTTTAGAATTGGATTTTGAATGGAATTTATTCCCCTTTCCTTTCCTTGCCTTGGTAGCCAAAGCAAAATCCTCTTCATCATCATTCTTTGATGAAGAGCCATCTCTAGTGTTCTGCCTAAACTCCTCCTGCACTAGATCCGACCATAGTCATTCCCAATCTGACAATTTTTCCCTTCCATTGATAGAGTCTTGATAACTATGCCAACTCTTTGGAATTCCTAGGAGAGCCAAGCTCACCAAATCATCATCAATGACTGTTATTCCCACACTCCCCATCTCATCCCGACATTGGACAAACTTCGTGAGATATTTTGGAATGGAGTCACCCTTCTCCATCTTAAGCTTCTTGAGTTTATCTTTGAGTGCCAATTTCCTATGGTCACTATTGTTTTGGAATAGATCTGTCAAAA
Source organism: Picea engelmannii (assembly GCA_009831015.1). Lineage (NCBI taxonomy): Eukaryota > Viridiplantae > Streptophyta > Pinopsida > Pinales > Pinaceae > Picea > Picea engelmannii. The sequence goes on along the minus strand of ML805152.1, from coordinate 297,910 downwards.
CCTTCCATATTGTATGTGGTTTGGATTTCCCATGGAGTCTTGAAACAATGTGGTCTTGTACTCCCTCCAACAAAATCCTCCTCGCCTTTGCCACTTTCTTTTTCCATGAATCAAGATTAGCAACATCTGGCTTAGGAACATCTTTGTCAATGAATTCCTTCAAGCCATTGTCTTCGATTACTTCCTCCATCCCGTCCTTCCAAGAAATGAAGTTTAAGCTTCCCTCGAGTGCATACTCTAACCTCAAGTCATTGAAATCCATTTCGATCTTGAATCAGCTGTAGCACCAAGAAAGTCTTTCTGCAAATTTGAATTCTATCCAATCACAAACTCAACTTCTGCAATCTTCTGTGATTTGATACCATGTAGAAATTTTAATACAAATCATGTATTGCCTGGATTCTCTTGATCTAACAATTATATGCCACTGTTAAATACATAATCACTTCTACAAATATTCTTGCGGAATTTAAAACACGATCGCCAATTGGAATATCAAGAAGAAAGATCAATCACACATAACACATTTGCTTTTCCTGGAATGCATAAAGATAAAAACCCCACTATCATATATTATGTATATCATGGATCATGAAACAATCTCATACAAAACTCTAATCCAAGAGATCTCAATACAATACAATCGTCTCACATTGTTATGTGAAAATTTGCACATTCATGTGCCAATTGTCTGCCTCCAGACAACCTGCCTCCTCTGCGCAATCCCTACAATGAAAAACTTGCAAATGAATTCTAATTACTATTGCCTAGGCTGCGCATTGCTCATGAGCACATCCACTGTGTGTGTGATTGCATCAATGCACTTGACTGAAATTACAACTGATAGCCAAGCTGTCCTTTTCACCTGTTATGTCAACTGGGTCTCCACTGGATCTGACATGCATGTAGTTAACAATGGTAAATCTTTAGTTGCATGTGAGATCACTGATTGTGAATTAATTAATAATTAATTCACTAAAATCTCACTAGTGTTAGTTCAGTTACAACTAGTACAACTGAGCTTAACTCACTTAACTAAGTTAAACTACTTTACAACTCACATAACTACACTTATAATTCTGTTACAACTCCAAATCACTCAGTTATAACTAATTTGAATTTCCTATCCCACCAGTCAACCTTTTAACTCGAATTTCCTATAGTTAAATTTTTTTCCATTTCAGTTAATTATTTCAAGTAATTATGAGATAATAGATTAATATTTATTGTCCAATTTATTTAAGGGAAAAATAAATTAGATACACATTTCTTGTTGACTTTTCAAGACTCCATCTCAACAGGAAAGGGATTATCATTCACCTCAATCCTGTCTCTATGATATTTGAATTTTCTCCTAGTGATCGCCTTTGTCAGAATGTTTGCATCCCGATCTTCCATAGGAATGTACTGAAGCAACATGATCTTTCACTGCACACAATCTCTAATATGATGATATCAAATATCTATATGCTTAGATCTATAATGAAAAACAATATTAATCGAGAGTTTAATGCAACTATGATTATCACAATGAATCACTGTCGGATCTAAATGAGAACAAAAAAAACCAACCAAGATATTTCTCATACAGATAGCCTCACATCTAGCTTGACTCGCTGCCATGTATTCCGCTTCCGCTGAACTAAGTGCCACAGATATTTGTTTCTTGCTGTACCAAGAAACAACTGTAGATCCGATACTAAACATCCCCCCTGGTGTGCTCTTTCTATCCGTTGGGCTGCTCGCCCAATCTGCATCCGTGAAGCCATGCAACTTCACCTCATCCATCTGTCTATACCATAATCCATACTCATATGTTCTCCTCAGGTATCTCAGGACATGCTTGCCCGTCTTCCAAAAGAGATTGGTAGGCTTAACCATCACTTGACTTAGCTGGTTAATCACATAGCAAATGTCCGGTCTCATATTCACTGAATACATTAGCGAACCCACTAATTGTCGATAAACAATAGCATCCACTACCTCTCCAGAAGTAGCATCCTCTTTCTTCTAGTTTCCTGGAAGAGGCGTATCCATGGGTTTTCAACCCTCCATGTGAAACTTACCCAGTATCTCCCTTGCATACTTGCCTTGAGACACAAAAATTTCACCATCTGCCATATTTCCAATCCAAGGAAATAATGAAGAAGGCCCAAATCCTTCATCTCGAACTCCTTTTCAAGGTCCTCCTTGCATGAGTGTATCAAATTCTCATCACTAGTCAGTATTAAATCATCAACATAAAGAATGATCATTAAAATATTACCCTTATAGATCCATCTCGAACCTACCACTGATTTGTCAACCGGTCTTGGGAAAATTTCCCATGCACTGTTTTTGACAATGGAGTCATACTCCTCCACCATTGAATCAACCCAAGTTGGATCCTACACTGCTTACTGAAAGGAAGATGGTCTAGTCACAATACATTTTCTCATGAGAGCCATGTATCCAGTAAATCGATCAGGAGACTATCTCTGTCTGCGCTGTGAAGTAGGTTCTCCTACATTCTGTGCAACATCTAGTCTCAATCTATCAGCTTCCGTGGTGCGCTTTCTGCCATTTCTGATGGATATATCCGATTGAGTGGCTTCCTCCACTCCATGAACCTTCTCATGTGGCTGATCCACATCTTGAGAATCATCTTTGGGAACCAACAGTTCCTCCTCCACATGCAAGTCTAGCTCCCTCTAAAGCAACAACCGCATGGCTTTCCCCTCATCAAATTTTATATCCCGACACATAACAATCATCTTACTATTAGGAAAATACACATGATAATTATGGGGTGTTTCTATGTACCCCAAAAATATCCCAACTTTAACAGTCGGTTCCAGTTTATTCCTGGCATCCTTGGTCACATGCACATAAAAAAATGAGCCAAAAATCTTAAAATGAGAAACATCAGGTTTCTTACCAGTGAAAGATTCTTCGGGTGCACTCATGCCAAGTACTCTATGAGGACAACGGTTTTGCAAATAGACCACAGTATTGAATGATTTCATCCACAAATGCATTGGTAGGCCCTGATCATGCAACATCGCTCATGCTGCACCCACGGTTGTTCTGTTCTTCCTCTCCAGGACAACATTTTGATATGGGTTATGAGGCGCTATGAGTTCTCTTCAAATTACTTCTGTGTTGCAAAAGTCTTTGATTTCATTAGAGATGAATTCCCCACCATTATCACTCCTCAGAGCCTTCACTTTCTTCCCCGATTATTTCTCCACCAATTCTTTAAACTCACAGAACTTTGAGAATGTTTGATCCTTCTTCTGCATGAAGAAGATCCAACATTTACGAGAAAAGTCATAAAAAAATAACATAATACTTATGTTTTGCTGTTGAAGCAACCGAGAATGGTCCACACACGTCTGTGTGAACTCTCTCCAGGATCACCAAAGCACCATTCTACTTTTCATGAAAGGTGGACTTTACATACTTCCCCATGGTGCAACCCTTGCACTGATCTAACTGAGAAAGTGTTCCCATCGGAAGTCCAATAGATATTTGTTGCATGATCTTCAAGGCTCCATGATGAAGATGGCCCAATTGCTTATGCCATAATTCTCCCTCATCCCAACTCACCACTTTTTATTCCTTGCCCATCATGGCAGCGCAACCATCTACCTCCAACATGTAGATATTCTTAACTCAAATCCTTATCCTCTTAACTTGAACCGTTGTTTTATGTCACAGAAAATCTTTTCGACTGCTGAAAACAACATCATAGCCTCTGTCCTACAACATTGCGATTGAGACCAGGATTTTCTTTAGACCTGGAACATGCATAACATTTTTCAATTGAAATGGTTTACCTGATTCCCTCTGAAATGTAATGGTACCAATTCCAGTCGCACTATATCATCCATCATCGCCCATCTATATATGCATTTTGAGATCTCTCTCCTCCAAGTCACTCAAAAACTCCTTATCTCCCGTCATGTGGAAGGAAGTGCCACTATCAAAATACCACACCGATCCCAATGCACTTGAAGCCATGCATGCAATCAAAGAGAAGTCAAGTTCAAATTTCAAGGCAAGGGCCTCACCAGCTACAACTCCAACAACCTTCTTGTTCTTCTTCTTCCAAAGACAGTTAGTAGCAAGATTCCCATGTTCGTGATAGTGAAAACACTTCACTTTGGACAAATCTAGCTTCTTGCCTTTAGACTTGGATTTTGAATGAAATTTATTCCCCTTTCCTTTCCTTTCCTTGGAAGCCAAAGAAAAATCCTCTTCATCATCATTATTTGATGAAGAGCCATCTCTAGTGTTCCGCCTGAACTCCTCCTACACTAGATCTGACCATAGTCGTTCCCAATCTAGCAATTTTTCCCTTCCATTGATAGAGTCTTGATAACTGTGCCAACTCTTGGGAAGTCCTAGGAGAGCTAAGCTCACCAAATCATCATGAATGAATATTATTCTCACACTCCCTATCTCATCTCGACATTGGACAAACTTCGTGAGATATTTTGGAATGGATTCACCCTTCTCCATCTTGAGCTTCCTGAGTTTATCTTTGAGCGCCAATTTCCTATGGTCATTGCTGGTTTGGAATAGATCCGTCAAAACCTTCCACATTCCATGTGGTTTGGATTTCCCATGGAGGCTTGAGACAATGTGGTCTCGTACTCCCTCCAACAGAATCCTCCTCACCTTTTCCACTTTCTTTTTCCATGAATCAAGATTCGCAACATCTTTTTCCATGAATCAAGGAAATAACACTAGGTGGGACTGCCTTGGGTATCCTGTACAATTTCCTGTTCAAATTAATAATAACACTAAGAGGCCTAGACTCATATACAACATGATGTTTCCATAAATAAGTTTGGCGCAAAATAACATCACAAACTTCGAGAGGAGCAACATCACACAATACCTCATCTTTGAAGGGCTTGATTCCGTACGACAGTCGACACTGTTGGTTGACGTGAAGATCGCTTCCTTAGCGGAGCCATCCAATGGTGTAGGGTTGTGGGTGTGGTGTTGTCGGCAGGGCCATCCGCTTGATGACCTCTTTTGAGATGAGGTTCTTCTAGCTACCGCTACCCATGATGAAGTGCAGCGGGGTGCCTTTTACCCACATCTATGAATGGAAGAGGCATTCTCCTTCTTCTGGCTCGTCTGGTTCACGAGGCTGGAGCTTGGTGGTAGAAATGGTGGCACCGGGTTTTGCATCAATGATCCATCTTCCCCTTTCTGGTTCTAGCTTAGAGTCTAAAACCACATATGTTTCAGAGGCTTTCACTTCAACCACGCGATGACTTTGAGTGGAAGTTAGCAGTGTTATGCTAAGGGCTCTTATGGAAGTCACACCACTTCCCAGTATCTTTCTTTGTCTTTCCGGTGTCCTTCGTTTCTTGCGGCTTGGAATGGTTGTCCTGATACTATTCATCTTTGCTCTATCCTTTGTTCTATGGGTTGGGGTTGCCCTTTCTTGGCTTTTGTTGTGATGGGTTCCCAGGCCCAAATTCCTGCGTCTTTTGTTTGAGCTTTTTCTCGATTTTGACGACATATCGGTAGGCCATGCCCAAGGATGAGATGTCCAAAAATTTCATTTTGGTCTGGATGTATCTATGTAGAGAACCGTGATACTTGAGCACTAGATGTTGCTCCAAATATTTGATACCTAGCTTGGTGCTCAAGGTATGAAATATATTCGTGAAATCTGGCAGTGCTTGGTCTCTTTCTTTCCGTAGTGTGGTCCATTTAGTATACAAGTCGTCATAACTTCTGAAAAGGTTGTATTTTTCCTTAATAACATCCATGAAGGAATCCTAGGTGGCTGTGAATGTAAATAATGAGGGTTGATCTATTTCCTTTTTCTCACTGAAATTTTCCCACCAATCTTTGACACGGGGAACGACTTTGAGGAGCAAAAAAGTAATCTTTTCTCTATTCGAAAAGTTATGAACAGAAAAACACCCTTTTAGTAGATTTAACCACTTGTCTACAACATTTGCATCTATCTGACTTTCAAATATAGGAACATCAAATTTTATTTGTACCTTGAAGGGGGTGGCATCTTTGCTCGAAGAAGATGCATCGCCTGTTGGTAGCTGTCGAAGGATTTGCACGAAACTATCCATCATCTCGTTCCTTTGTTGCGTGAGAGATTCCTCAATAAAAAGTTTGAAAGGATCTCCTATACCATCATATTTATTTTCTCCTGCCATGAGAGGTTGCTTGGGTGTGCGAGAAATTTTGTCCCCAAGAGAAACAAGCTCAAGACCCAACTCTTTGTACTCCGACCTCGTTGGGGACATGCATTAAGACGACAAGGAGTAGACCGCTATGATACCAATGATCCAGATTTTATGAGAAGAATGAAATGAATACAGATTATTAATAGGTTCTTAACACAAAATAACAGAGATACAATAAATCTGGTTTTCTATTCAATAAGGAAATAAGCTGAAACTGTAAAATGTAGCGGAAACAAGCTTACTGGAATGGTGGTAGCTTATCTTTGAGAAGAGATGTGAAAACTGCTCTCCTTCGCAAGAAGATGATTAGAATGAGGCTTTGAGTGAATTTTTACAATAAACAAGAATGCCAAAAACCCTAGACATCCAAAAACCTATCCCTAGGACATGAAGCGCCAAAAGTCATGAGGGCCCCATTTGGGTAATTTAGTACATCAACTTCCCGGGGTTGTAACGTTTGCATATGATCTCCGTTTTAGGCATATGATAGCCCGTTGGAAAGGTATCATTGACGAGATTCATTTTGGGGGCTCAATCATGCCTTTAGATATCATTTAAAATATCGATCCTGAAAAACCTTTATTTAGGCCCTCAAAATGGCCCCAGAAGTTAAAACTGCTAAAAATAGTAAATTGCCAAAATTGTCAGAAAACTGTTTTGAGCTAGTTGGAAGAGGTGGGTGGCCACCAATATCCACCTAGATCAGCTGTATAATTATTCCTTGGAATGCTGCAATTGGATCATCTGATTTATTCTCCTTTGGGAATCATTTGGCTCAAAAGAAATGGAAGAACTACTTGTTAGGGAAGGAAACAATCATACATACAGATCATCAAACCTTATAGTATCTCCAAGCACAAACCAAGTTGCAACAATCTTGAAATTACAAGTGGATGGGTTTTCTTCAACAATTTCATTTGGTAATCAAATAGAAAAAGGGTACAAGTAACAAGGTAGTTGACATGCTTTCTAGACCTCCAATTGTTTCTTCTATTATTTTGAAGAATGCTTCTTTATCTCATGATATCTATGTGGAACAATATGTCGTTGATGAAGATTTTAAATAAGTATTTGTGAAGCTAACCCATGGTGCACATGTAGAGAACTATTGTCTGTAGGTAAAACTACTCTACCATCTTGGAAAGCTATGTATTCCTACAAGTGAACAAGTCCATGTACGATGGGTTTTCTTCAACAATTTCATTTGGTAATCAAATAGAAAAAGGGTATGAGTAACAAGGTAGTTGACATGCTTTCTAGACCTCCTATTGTTTCTTCTATTATTTTGAAGAATGCTTCTTTATCTCATGATAGCTATGTGGAACAATATGTCGTTGATAAATATTTTAAAGAAGTATTTGCGAAGCTAACCCATGGTGCATAGGTAGATAACTATTGTTTGTAGGTAAAACTACTCTACCATCTTGGAAAGCTATGTATTCCTACAAGTGAACGAGTCCATGTAATACGATAAGCTCACACTTCTCTTGTGTCTGGGAATTTTGGCGTAGAAAAAACTATGGCTCATTTGTAGATATTTTTTTATTGGCCTCACATGAAAGAAAATGTAACTAAATATGTAAAGGGGTATGTGATGTGTTCTACTCATAAGCCCACTAATAGAAAATTGGGGCTATACTCACGACTTCCTGTTCCATCCCATCCATGGGAAAGTATCTCCATGGATTTTGTAGGGGTTTTACCAATGTCGAAAAGGGGTCATGACTATTTTTATGTTGTAGTGGATAGGTTCAACAATATGTGTATCTTTATGCCATGTAAAAAGTAGATCACTATTGAGAAGATTGCTAATCTCTTCTTTGAGTATGTTTGGTTTCACTTTGGGTTACCCACATCCATTATCTCGTATCGAGATACTCGATTCCTTGGTGATTTTTTGACAAGCTTGTGGAGAATGATAGACACCAAGTTGAATAGGAGCATTGCTTTCCATCCACAGATTGACAGACAGACAAAGGTTGTTAACCGAACATTGGTACTTTTTCTTTGAGGCTACTGCAAAAAGCATTCCAAGTTATGGGATGAACATATACCCTATGCTTACAATCGAGACTTACATTATTCCACTTAGTGTTTTCCTTTTGAGACACATTTTTGGTATTTTCCTAAGGTCCCTTTGGACTTGATGTATGGGAGAGATAAAAATTCAAATGAAGAGAGAAATGAAGACAAGGCCTGGAAGTTCATCAAGAGGATCCACCAGTACACCAAGCAGTCAGGGAATAGTTGGAGAAAATCCAAGCACAGTATAAATCTCTATGTGACAAGAACATGGTTGATCATTAGTTCCAGGTTGGATACTAGGTATGGCTTCACATCAGCAAGGACACATTGAAGGTTGAAGGCAAGAAACTCAAGCCCATACGATATGTACCCTTCACTATTTTGGTGAAAAGTGGTACCAACGCTTTTCGTCTAGATCTTCCACCTTATATGTAGATTTAATTAGTTGTAAATGTAGGAAACTTGAAACTTTTTGAGCCTCCCATGATCATGGATCAGGGTGAGGAAGTTTCAATACCTTCCATTGATGAGTTTTATCATGAGTACTTAGATGAGTTGAAGGAAGATATCATCTTGGAAAGAAGGATGAGGACGTCACGTAGGGGCGATGTTGATTATCTTTGAGTGGGATTAAAGGGAATATGTCCAAGAAAGGCAAAGTGGATTGAGAAGGACAAGGTGAGGGAACTCTTCCCTCACTTATCTATTAATTGATGAAAGGTTTTGGTGGTCCAAAATGCTCCCAGTGGTGTAATTCGATGACATGAATTCAATGGTGTTGTTTTCTTTCTGATCTGAGCAAAGCTTCTGCAGCTTAACTCCAGAATGATGTATACTTATGTATTTTGCCAAATTATTTTACTAAGTTAATAAAAATGCCTACCCATTTGAGATCAGGACCCGGAGACGTAGTCCACCAGGGACGATCTCCATTATAAAGTTTTTATGTTAATATTTGATGCATATGTCTCTTCATTATTGAGTTATTACTTCTTTATGGTGCATTTCAATTTATGCTCATTTAATACAATTCTTTAATAAGTCACATCGATGAAAATATCTCGGATCAGTGTGTCTGTCGATGCTTCCTATGACAAAGTTTCCCCTGGTGTTGTCTCTGATGCTTCCTTTGTCTATGTTGCTTCCCGTGCTGTTGATGCTCACAAATTTATCATGGGTTATCCCTCTAGTGTTGGAGAAATGGAAAATTCCTAGATTTCTTCGGTGCTGTAACTCCCCTTCCCATATGAAATTACAAAATACAGAGTTCCGGTGTGGCTGGCTACGACGATGGGTCGAGATATTGCCTTCCAATTTACCTCCTCTAGCTAAATCTTTTTAGTTCGCTATTACGATAATGTTGCTTAGTTTTCATTCTTGAGCTAGGGGTACTCCTTGATACATAGCATAAGGCTCCGCCATTTTGTTGGTGGTTACGCCTAGATTCCAGGAGTAGCATGACATTGTTTTTCCTCTAGGGCTATACAAAACCCCTTCCACACCTGCCTCCTCTAATGTGGTGATCATATTCGATTAGGCCCACTATGTAATTAAAATGAAATAATAGGCCCATTATCTAATTAAAATAAAATAATATAATAATAAGGGGTAGTTGGCATAACACCCCTAGAAATATTCATGATAAAGTATAAATACACATGAGTATCATTGTATTAGATGTGTGTTAAATTGTATTGTCTTGTATCAAGCATGGCTCGTGGAATGATTACTTCCATAAATAGTATTTGATGGTGTTACCCTACCTTAAGGGTTTTTCTATCTATATTATTTTCTTTTTCATGGTGAATGTTTTGGTATTTTGGATGTTGAAGGGTTTATTTTGATGTTTTAAGGTGGATTTTCTCTTATATATTTGAATTTTTACTACAATAACTCACTATTTTCATGTTGGTTTGGGTAAAAGGAATTTTGTAGAGATGGAGAAGTGAAGGGGACAATTTTTTTTTGTGGTTTTATCTATCGACATAAGGATCATGGTATATTAATGTTTAATTGTTGCGATCCATTTCTCTCCACAAATATTATATATTAATTTGTTTAAAAAAATATTATGTTAGAAAACAATGCCAACACATACAAATGTTGTAAGAATCGACATGTCATTGTAATGCATTGAGACCTGCTTCTTGTATGCTTTATATCAATAGTGAATCCCTATATAAATTGAATATATATTTCATACTATCAATATTGAAACCCTAGTCTAGATATTGATGGTCTCGGTGTCTTAGTGGAAATATATTTGGATCCATATGACCTTGGTGAGCATCTCAATCCCAACACTTAACCATTCATTGGTTTCATGTGATATTAGTGGGGACACATGATGTATAGTCATTCATAGTACCTAGGCTTATGGACACTCTCCTTGGACTACTTCATCCTCAACGTCGAGGGAAGTGCCCATAAATAGGGCCCCAACTTATGGATGAGCCATTTATAAACACATTTCTTAGCCTACTTCACTCTCACCATTGAGCGAAACACCCGTACATGATAATTTGACGTAGGGATGTACATCATAGGTACAAGAATTGAGGGTAGTGGCTTTCAAAGGGGGATGTAATGGTGGGATCTCTGCAAGGATGTAATGGGGGTTGAAGGTATTTGGTTAATCTTGACTCAGTCATAGAGTAGATAAGTTAACCTTGATGTTGTCATTAATGGGTTTACCATTGGTGGTTTATGGGCCCATGATATTTTCCCATGGTATTATATGTGATGAAGCCTATTTAAATACTTGAAGAACTCCATTTTAAGATGCCTCAAGTAGCTCATTTTTTGGTCGGATTGGATAAGGTGGTGAATGGACTTGGGCAAGGTATCGGGTAAATTTTACTACATCAACTCCCTATTTTCATGTTGGTTCGGGTAAAAGGAATTTTGCAAAGAGGGAGAAGTGATGGGGACAACAATTATTTGTGGTTGTATCTATCGACATAAGGATCATGGTATATTGGAGTTTAATTGTTGTGATCCATTTCTCTCCACAAATATTAGATATTAATTTGTTTAAAAAAATATTTATGTTAGAAAACAATTCCAACACATACAAATGTTGTAAGAATCAACAGGTCATTGTAATGTAGTGAGCACTGCCCCTTGGATGCTTTATATCAATAGTGAATCCATATATAAATTGAATATATATTTCATACTATCAATAGTGAAACCCTAGTATAGATATTGATGGTCTCGGTGTCTTAGTGGAAATATATTTGGATCCATATGACCTTGGTGGGCATCTCAAGCCCAAGACTTAACCATTCATTGGTTTCATGTGATATTAGTGGGGACACATCATGTATAGTAATTCATGGTACTTGGGCTGATGAACACTCCCCTTGGACTACTTCATCCTCAACATCGAGAGAATTTCCCATACATGGGACTCGAGCTTATGGATGAGCCATTTATAAACAAATTTCTTAGCCTACTTCACTCTCACGATTGAGGGAAACACATGTACATGATAATTTGAGTTTGGGATGTACATCATAGGTACAGGAATTGAGGGTAGTGGTTTTCAAAGGACAATCTAATGGTGGGATCCATGGAAGGATGTAATTGGGGTTGAATGTGTTGGGTTAATCTTGACTTGGTCATAGAGTAGATAAGTTAACCTTGATGTTGTCATTAATGGGTTTACCATTGGTGGTTTTTGGGCCAATGGTATTTTCCCATGGTATTATATGTGATGAATCCTATTTAAATACTTAAAGAAATCCATTGTAAGATGCCTTGAATAGCTCGTTGTTTGGTTTGTTTGGATAAGGTGGTGAATGGTCTTGGGCAAGGTATCGGGTAAATGTTACTACATTAACTCCCTATTTTCATGTTGGTTTGGGTAAAAGGAATTTTGTAGAGAGGGAGAAGTGAAGGGGACAATTTTTTTTTTGTGGTTGTCTCTATCGACATAAGGATCATGGTTTATTGGAGTTTAATTGGTGCGATCCATTTCTCTCAACAAATATTATATATTAATTTGTTTAAAGAAATATTTTTGTTAGAAAACAATTCCAACACATACAAATGTTGTAAGAATCGACATGTCATTCTAATGAAGTGAGACCTACCTCTTGTATGATTTATATCAATAGTGAATCCCTATATAAATTGAAGATATATTTCATACTATCAATAGTGAAACCCTAGTCTATATATTGATGGTCTTGGTGTCTTAGTGGAAATATATTTGGATCCATATGACCTTGGTGAGCATATCAAGACCAACACTTAAGCATTCATTGGTTTCATGTGATATTAGTGGGGACACATCATGTACAATCATTCATGGTACCTGGGATTATGGACACTCTCCTTGGACTACTTCATCCTCAACGTCAATGGAATTTCCCATACACGGGACCCCAGCTTATGGATGATCCATTTATAAACACATTTCTTATCCTACTTCACTCTCACCATTGAGGGAAAAAATC
>ML805152.1:259966-284923 GCA_009831015.1 Picea engelmannii | reverse complement strand
CCCCCCCCCATGGGGATACATCCACCAACTCTTCTTATTTATTATCTTCTATCAATCTTCTTCATGCACAAAGCCTTGAGATATTACTCCATAGAGGACAAGAGATCTGCGCATTTCTCTAGATCCTCCTTCCCTGAGTTACAACACAAAGCCTTCCACGATCGCTTATAATCACTTGTAGTTATCTCTGCAAGTCTCACACAGTATGCACAAAGAAATTACAATCACCACTTGCACTTAGCACCTAGCATGGCACCAAGCCTCTCCTCCTTACATCGCCTAGAATTTTATTTATACATTACAAAAAGGGCCTAAACATGGGTAAACCCATGGGCCGTCATCCCCATACCCGTTACATAAGCCCAAAACCCAAAAATCCCTAAAACGTGGTTGAGATCCCATGATCTCTGCTTCGACTTGCGCTCTACCTTTGACAACCTGTCGAAGTCCCAAAATTAGGTCAAACATGACCAAGGATCCTCAAAAATTGGTCAAGGGCCAACATGCCCCCAACACTCACCTGTGACTCATCCCAAGTCACTCTGGTCTAGGTAGCTCTGCTTCAGAAGCCTCGAGCTTGGCTCGAGCTGCTTCGACCTGTTGTTGTGCCATGAACTCCTGATTGGCAAACTCTTGGATAACTACTTCGTTGATAGGTCCCTCTAAGCATTGTTCAACTGTAATGATGAATTTCTCTAGTTCTTCTCCTTGACCTTCAATCTCTACGAATATTTGGCAAGCCTCATCCTATGCTGGTTGGATCCTCTGAGTCACTTCCATGACTTTTCTCTGAATGGAGTGGACCTATTGTTGAGCAGTGCACTATTCTTGGGATCGCTTCATCCTCTCAATGGATGACAAGGGCTTCAACTGCGCCTGTACTATTTCTTCTTATTTCTTTGCCTCTTGGAGCTGTGACTCTAGTGCCTTTAATTCAGGATCCTCAGTGAGTCTCTCATAAGTTTGGGCACTGTGATCACTTAGTTGTTTACATTCCATGGCGAGGGAATTTATTCTTTCAACTATACTTCAAGAAGTTTCTTCTCTTTGATCTTGTACATCCGACAAAGTGTTGGGCATTATTCGTAGTTCTAAATCTGCTATTCTTTGTTGTAGATGTTGGATATCTTCTGTGATCTGCGCTACTTGATGCTCCACTCGGTCTTCCGCATTTGTCTCTAAGCTCGTCATAGATCGAAGTTCTCTGTCGACTGCTTCTTTGACTCCAAGTTGTTATGTGAACAACTATTCTTTTTCTTGTTTGACCTACGCCATCTCTTCTTCAAAATTGGCTTGAAGGTCATCCTTCTCCTTTTGTGAAAACCGATGTTTCTCTACCATTTCTTCATGGGCCTATTTCAGGGCTTTTGTGGCCTAATCTTTCTCAGCTTGTGATCGATGAAGGTGAAATTCGGTCACATCAACTAGTCTACAGAGTTGGGCAAGCTCATCTCCCAACTCTGGTTCTCCTGATGGAAGGGGCGTAGTGGATACTGTGTGGCTGGATTGAAGGACCTGATGTACCCCTCTGAGTTCAACCTCAATTCTATCGTACATCTCCTCCTGCTTGGATTCATGCTTCTGCAAGATGTCCTATGAGGCATCTGCTACAGCTGCGATGATGAAGTCGAAGTCATTTACAGTGAGCACAATCTGCATCTTAGTCAAGGTGGCTCTGGATTTATTTCGGGAAGTGGATTTCGTGGGAGAAACCTTCCTTTTCTTCAAGGGATTAGCCTCATCAACAGGATCCCTAGGCAATGTTACTTCACCTTGCTTCTGCTGATCTTCTTTTCCATTTGTCTCTTCTACTTTGTCATCACCCCCTCGGCCAGGTGATACTAAAGTAGTTTCTTCCGATGCCTTGCTCAAGTCTTGGACCTCTTCAGTATTCTTCCTTTTGTTGGGTCCAGGAGTATCCTTTGCTTCATGAGTGGTAGCAGGGCTGCCAATTAGTTCAGGGTCTAACATTTCTACGAGGTCAGCAGGGATGAGGAGTTCTGTAGACTAGTCCTTGGTTATCTCTTTGAGGTCCTCCTCTGTGAGATTGTAGTATGAATGAATCTCTTCTTTATGCTCATCTACGCACACGGTGATATAAATGAAGTGTCGATCTACACGAAACTTCATTAGGGGTTAGAACCAATGCAGGGTGTTTGGCATCGTGCGAGGGACAACTTCGATAGCCCTCTTCAGTTGGAGATAATATGTATGAAAGACTGCATTTGGATGCCACTATTTTCCCATATCGATCGAGTACCAGAGCATTGTGAACTTCGCAGCAAGCGGCTCGAATGACTCAATGTCTAGGAAGGTCACACCTTCCGGCATCTCCCAAGTGATAAATGCGATGAGGATCAGGAGATAGCTAAAGTGGAACTCGTAGCCCTGATCTTGAGCTTCACAGTAGTCTAATTCCAGTTGGTTGACCAAGTACTTCACCCATTTCATTTGGAGTCCTTCTACACATTTCTCGGCGAGTTCAACAATGAATTCTGTGACCTGTGTAGGTATTTTCTTTCTTACGAGCTTTCCTGCGATCAGTTGGCAGGCCAAGCGCACTACGCCATTCTCAATGGAATCTACCTTGTAGCCTCACATTCCCTTTTCTACATCACCATATGTGTCTTTGATCTTATGTGCCAATGTGTGATCTGTATCCTTTCCTGGGTAGAAGTCCTACAAGTCGGGTCTCTGCATGCTCAATCTGGTGATCCTATGGATCAACGTCGGATTGACTATGATGCATCGATCTAGCCATAGGTAGCCACCATGGTAACATGAGAGAAGGAGCTTAACACATACATTAACCTCTCGGTTCCTTCCAAAGTGCGATATCTTTATTACATTCAAGAGGGTGGACTACGTGAGGTTCATAGTCCATGGCCGAGGGATTATTTTTGAGTTCTTTCCCTTTTTCCTGGTCAAGTATTTGTAAAGAGCAAGCATACTATGGTTCTTGCAGTCTCCTAGGTTGAAGTCGATGAACTTCAATGTCGCGATCTTATCCTGTTGCATTCTTATTGCACATATCCCCTTCGGGAAGTACGCAGTAACCATGGTGTAATCAAAGTCCCCCGGGACACTGTCATGACTCAGCGCGCTGGCCAGAGGCAGAATGCAGTTGAGTAAGATGGTTGGGAGTAACTTCACATTTTCTAAGTCATCTCTATGCTTGGTTCTCTTCTCTGCTGTCGATTGGGATGGTCCAGATCCGTGAGTAGTCGACGGAGAGGCTTGCACTCCTCTCATAGATGACGCTTGAATACCTGTAGACATTACTTTATCGGCCATGACATCGATGAGAACTTCTTCGAAGAATTTCTTTATGACACTAAGCTCGTATGACATGCACGCTTATATAAGATAACTCAAGTGGATGAATGAGTGCGCAATGCAACAGAACATGTGTCGATCTCAATAAACACATCACGGTAGCAATGAGTTGGCTTGGATACAATTCATAAAAGTGTTCTCGATGCACCAGTCGACGGACTAAGTAGACACGATGTAACAAATCTCTCTAACAGATGAGATGTCTGCATCAATGCAGCTCTATTTGTTGCAGTGCAGTCCCAACGGTCGAATGGAGATTCTTCGGACCATTACTATTGTTCTAACTATTCGGGTCATTGGGATAACGGTTATAATGATTTCAACGGCTATATTGCTTCACCATGGAGAAGTGACATGTTGCATTATTCTAATATCCCAATGAAGTTCCAGTATTGGAAACCCTCCTTCTACGAAGTCCCCTCTTGAACCTTCTATAACTTTTCTAGCTTTTCTCTCTTCTTACTGAGCTTTCTAGCCTTCTTCCTGAGCTTTCTAGCCTTCTTCCTGGTGATCTTCATCTCGGTATTCCTTTTTCCATTCTGATTATTATCTCCTTTTGGCATAGTAACTTCGCGTTGTTGATATTCTTTCATAGGGTCAAAGAGTAATAAGTCTTCTCTATCTGGGGTAGGTGCTTCAGTCTTCTGTGAGTATTCTTGTGTTATTTCAACTTCGACATCCAAGTTTTTGGTTCTAAGTAGCTTTGGTCTATTCTCTTGTTCTCCAATCAAGTGTGTTATCCTCCTAGTCCTAAAATATTTTAATTATTGCTTCTTCTTCTCTAAGACTTCCTCTTCTTTTCTTATGGCATGATCCTTTTCAATCCAAGGTTTTCCTAGTAATATAGAAAATGGGGCGTTGTTCTCAATAAATTTAACAATCTCAAAATCTTCCTCTGTCGAAGTTCCATGAGCACTCATAGATATCTAGGTGAGTCTTCCACATAGGGTTATCAAATTTCCTCAAAATAATCCTATTCCTTCCAATGAAGGAATCATAGAAGGATTTCCTAAAGTTTCCCAAGTTATTTCTGTCATGATATTCACCTTTGTTTCTTCATCCATAACACAGTCAATGTCGAAGTCTCCTATTCTTACTTCTATGCATTCTCTTTTTTTGAATATCTCTGATAAGTTGATATTTTTGTGATCATTTAGGGTTTCTTTCATTTGTAGCAATACATTCTCTGATTCTTTCTGGGGTTCTGCCATGGTCTCAGTTTTGTGACCTTCCTTAGGGTTTTCTTGTCTCATTTTCATTCTGTCAAGCTTAACAATCATTCTATGGAAATCTAAAACTTCATGATCCATGGATTTACAATAGAGACAACTATGTCTTCTACCAGGACATTCCTTAGCAAGATGTCCCAGTCTTATGCAATTGTAACAAAGGGTTAATCTTCTTTTTCTTTGAAAGGATCCCCATCCTTTCCTGTACTGTGCACTAGGATCATAGTAGCTAACCTGCAAAAAATTCTTTCTAGGATCCTGCATCCATTTGTTAGTCCAAACATTCTTTCTATGCATAGGGATAATATATCTTTCACTATTTTTGTCAGATCTACTCATATCAAACCTTCTTTCATCTAGTTGTGCCCTACTTTTCAAGCTAGGACAAAATTTATCAAACATACCTAGATCCATACTTTTGAAACAAAAATTTCTACTTATCTTACCTTTTCAATAAAAAAAATTCATTGTTCTTACCTTTATCAGAGTACAAAGCTTTAGGATATTTCACCAAAACTTCTTACTTTACTTTTATCATAGAAAAAATATTTCAGGTCTTACCTCTTTTCTTCATATTTGACTCTTTTTCTTGGAACAGAGCTTCACAGGTCAAGTAGAATATTGCGCACTAGGGCAACAAATCTATGCACAAAGCTTTCTCTTTTCTTTAGTTCCCAACAATCACATTTTCAAGTCCCAGAAACAGAACCATTTTTTGGCATAGGGGCAGACCTAGGGTTCAACCCTTACAATAGTGCACCAACAAAACCCTAACTACCGACCCTTTCGACAACACCTATGAAGCATATGAAGTCTCACCCGAGGTAGAGGCAGGGGTGGTTGCAGGACTCAGATGTCTATAACCTTAGCTGGGAAACAGATTTGTGATTGTAACACCTTAACAGAGAACTTAATAGTTATAGTTAATCAATATTTGTCTTTAACTTACAGC
Organism: Picea engelmannii; assembly: GCA_009831015.1. NCBI lineage: Eukaryota > Viridiplantae > Streptophyta > Pinopsida > Pinales > Pinaceae > Picea > Picea engelmannii. The sequence continues at coordinate 279,406 of ML805152.1, read as the reverse complement.
GCAGATAAACCCTAATAACAGAGCAACATAGTATTCAGACAGATCCAATAGATTCAAGCACTAAGCATACCAACATAGATCAAATCTGGCATTCATTCACATTATTCAACACTAAGCTATCATATTAGATTCTTCTAAGCATATATTATTGCACTAAGCATTTAATCACATAAACAAGAGAACAAGTACAAAGCACAAAGCAACCACAACACGAGATATACGTGGTTCACCCCCACCCTAGGGCTACGTTCACCAAATCTTCTTCTTTATTATCTTTTATGAATCTTCTACATGCACAGAGCCTTGAGATATTACTCCGCAGAGGACAAGAGATTTGCGAACTTCACTAGATCCTCCTTCCTTGAGTTACATCATAAAGCCTTCCATGGTCGCTTACAATCACTTGCACTTAGCTCTACAAGTCTCACACAGTATGCACAAAGAAATCACAATCACCACTTGCACTTATCACCTAGCATGTCACCAAGCCTCTCCTCCTTACATCGCCTAGTCTTCTATTTATACATTACAAAAGGGCCTAAACATGGGTAAACCCACGGGCCATCATCCCCATACCCGTTACATAAGACAGAAACCCAAAAATCCATAAAAAGGGGCCGAGATCCCATGATCTCCACTTCAACTTGTGATCTTCCTTCAACAACCTGTTGAAGTCCCAAAATTAGGTCAAACATGACCAAGGATCCTCAAAAATTGGTCAAGGGCCAACAATATTCAATACCATGCCTTCACAACTAGCTTGGATATTCATGATATATTTCATACTGCTTTCTTTGGACTACTACACATTTATTGATTAGTCCTCGAAATGCTACGTCCATGGCCCTCTGGAGGGTTTCCCCTGCATTGATTAACAAAAATGGCATACGTTTATAAGCAAAGGTTCCCCACTTGTTTAGGAAGGTAGTTTTCAAATGGTCTTCCTCTGAAACTAGGACTTGGTATTAACCTGAAAAAACCATCCAGCATGGAGAAAATCTCAGAGCTCGACACAGTCTGTAAGAGTTGCTCCATTGGTGGGATTGGGTAGTTTTCCTTTCCTGAAGCTCTATTAAGTTTTATGAAATCTACACATAGGTGAATATCCCCAGACTTTTTCCTCATGGGAACCAAATTCGCTACCCATGCAGAGTATCTAACCTGGAAGATAATTTTGGCATCTAATAGTTTCTTTAACTCCTGACACATGAGAGGTTCCAGGGATGGGTAGTACTTCCAGAGCTTCTGTTGGAAGGGTTTTACTTCAGGTTTTAATGGGATAGTATGTTGAATGATACAAGTATCACAAGTTTCCAGATCTCGGTAGGACTAAGAAAAAACATCTTGATATTGTCTAAAAAGTTTGAGATAGGCCTTCCTTTCCTCTTTAGATACCGTCTTGCCAAGATTTATATTCTTGGGGTTTTTCGGGGTTCCTATATTTATAGTTTCATGCATGGGACAAGAGCTCCTCATTTTCGTGTTTGTTGACCCCTTGAATCTTTCCCTTAAATCAAAAATATTTTCTAAATTGGATACCCCTTTCGGTATCGTGTGCAACCTCAATTTGTTTGTTGGTTGATCTGTATGAGGATCATTCTCTACTAATTGCTCCTGAAATACTTCATCGTCAATAGCCAAGTCTTTAAAATTATCTTGATTGGTCAAAAAGTTTATGATCTATTCATCTCCTTCAAAGACCTTCCAATTGGAAATATTATTGGGCACCGATGGTTTATAGAGTATCTCCACAGTAAACTGGGAGGCTTCATAGTATTCTAGAGGTGATAGTCTTGAAGCAATGGTGGCTAGAGAATCAACAAGATTGTTCTTTATTCTGGGGATCGCTGTAATGTTAAAGGCTTCAAAATGTTCTATTAATCTGTGCACTTCCTGTTGGTAATTCCTCAGGTGGAGAGAGTTGCAATGTACAATGTTCCTTACTTGTCTAACGATGATTTCAAAATCTTCAAAAGCCTTCAATTATTTAATGTTTAAGTCTATGGCCTTCTTTATCCCTTGTACTAGAGCTTCATACTCAACGATGTTGTTTGTACATTCAAATTCTAGTCTACAGGACATGAAATTTCATTTAACTTTTGGATCAATGAGGATGCACCCCGGCCCCAAACCTTCTTGTGATTTAGATCCATAAAAGTATAAGGTCCAAATTGGTGATCAAAAGTTATCAATTTCCCTTTTCCTACCACTTTCCTCCTTTCCTCCTATTTGTTCCTTGATTTCTAACACAGGTCCTTGACAGAAGAGGGTTTCCTCTATCGTTGTTAGCAAGTTTTCTTTAAAAATCATTTCAGAGTTTTTAGTAAGAGGGACATCATATGAGAGGGGGGAGAAATTCCTGAAATCGAAGTCACGGGAATAATTTCCTAGCATGGGAAAATCTATCGATGAGGGATCGTTAAGGGTTTCTAGGTTGGTGACTATTGGCACAAGGGTAGACCCAGGGTGCAACTCTACAACAATGCACCAACAAAACCCTAACTACCGTCCCTTTCGGCAACATCTGCGAAGCATATGAAGTCTCACCTAAAGTAGAGGTAGGGGTGGTTATAGTACTCAAGTGTCTGCAGCCTAGCTGGGACATGGATCTGTGATTACCACAATTAACAGAGCACTTAGCAATTAATATTCATTAGTCTTTAACCTCTATTCACATTACAGGTCAAAACCGTAATTACAGAGCAACGCAATATTCAAAAATATCTAATATATTCAAGCACTTAACACATAGGGATAGACCAGATCTAGCATTTATTCATATAATTAAGCACTAAGCTACTATATTAGATGCATTATACATAAAGATAACAACACTAAGCATAAATCACATCAATAACATAACAACCATAATGCACAAATCAATCACAACACAAGATATACGTGGTTCACCCCCAGCCTGGGACTACGTCCACCATCTCTTCTTCTTCTTTATTGTCTTCTGTCAATCTTGTTACATGCACAAAGCCACCAAAACCCACTCCGCATAGGACAAAATATATGCGCGTGCTTCACCTGATCCTCCTTCCCTGAGTAGATCTAGGCACATAGCCTTACACAGTCGGTGCACAAATCAGTATAGATGACTTGCACTTATCCCTGCAAGTCTCAACACACAATATGCACAAAACCTCTTACAATCACTTGCACTTAGCACAACACCAAGCCATTAGCTTACTAGGTCTCTCTACTCTTACATCACCTAGATATCTACTTATTTATACATTACAAAATGGGCCTAAGCATGGGTAAAACCCATGGGCCAACATCCCATACCTGTTACATAAACCCTAAACCCAGAAGGTCCACAAAAGGTGGAGAGATCCCATGATCTCCGCTTCGCCTGGTGCTCCGTCTTTGATCAGCCTGTCGAAGTCCCAAAAATGGTCAAACATGACCCAAGTTCTCTAAAACTTGTTCAAGGGCCAATAGGACCCCAACACTCACTTGTGACTCGTGTCGAGTCACTCTGAACTGGGTAACTCTTCCTCAAATGCCTCGATATTGGCTTGATCTTCTTCGACTTGATGCTTCACCAGAGCCTCTCACTCGTCGAACTCTTGAATAAATTTCTCATTCATGGGTCTTGCCAAGCGTTGTTCCATCAAAGTGACCATTTCTTCTAGTTCTACACCTCATCCTTCAATTTCCACAAAAATTGTGCAAGCTTCATTCTGCACTGGCTGGAGCTTCTGGGTCACTTCCATGACTTTACTCTGGATAGCATGGACCTATTGTTGAATCATGCATTTTTCTTAGGATCTTTTCATCCTCTCAATCGTTGATAGTAGCTTCAACTATGCTTGCACTGATGATGCTTGCTTCTTTGCCTCCTGGAGCTGGGATTCCAATGTCTTGAGCTCAGGTTCCTCTGCAAGATGTTCGTAGGTCTACGCACTTCGACTGCTGAGTTGTTTACATTCCCAGGCCAAATCCTTGATTCTCTCAACTACGCTCCTGGCAGTTTCTTCTTGCTGGTCTCTCACTTCCTACAGACTACTTGGCACTGGTTGTAATTCCAATTCTGCTACTCTCTGTTGGAGCTGTTGAATGGATTCAACAAGATTCTTCACTTGACTCTCCACTGGGTCTTATTGCATTTGTTCTAAACCTATCACAAAGTGTAGTTCTCTAGTGACTGCTTCTTTAATTCCACTCTGCTCTGCAAGCAACTATTTTTTCTCCTTTTGGATCTACACTCTATCTTCTGCAAACTTCACTTGGAGGTCGTCTTTTTCCTGCTGTGCAACCCAACGTTGCTCTATGAATTCCTTTTTTTCTTGCTTCAGGGCCTCTGTGGCCTGTTATTTTTCTTCCTGGACCCGATGAAGGTGATCTTCTGTTGAGTCTGTTGTTCTGTGTAGCTGGGCAAGCTCATCTCTCAACTATGCTCTTTCTGATGGCGGGGGCGCAGTAGATACTGCATGGCTCGAGTAGAGGGCTTGATGTACCCCTTTCAAATCTACTTCAATCCTATAATACATGGATTCTTGTTTGGTTTCACTCCTCTGCAAGATATCCTCTGAGGTATCTAACACAACCGAAATGATAAGGTCGATGTCATCCATCATGAGCACAGTCTGGAATGGTGTTTTATTGACTTTTGATTTCTTCCACAATGTAGGTTTTGTGGGGGAAAATTTTCTTTTCTTCGATGTCTTAGCTTCATCAATGAGATCCTTAGGTGGTGTTACTTCACCCTGCTTTGGATTGTCTTCTTCCCTTTCATCCTCTTCTTTGTCCACTTTGTCCTCACCTCCTCCCCCAGGTGGATTTGATGCAGTCTCCTGGGATGCACTATTCAGTTCCTGTACCTCTTCCTTATTCTTCCTTCTGCTACTGCTGGTTGCATATTACTCTTCGCGAGTGACCACAGGACTTCAAATTAGGTCAGGGTCAGATAGTTTTTCCTGGTCAACAGGGATAAGGATTTCTGCAGGCCATTCCTTAGTTATTTCTTCCATGTCTTCCTCTATGATCTTATAATAACTCTGCAATTCTTCTTTGTGTTTGTATCTATGCCTAGTGATATAAATAAAATGTGTATCTGCGCGGAACTTCACAAATGGATTGAACCTGTGCAGGGTGTTCAGTGTCATACGAGGGAAATAATCAATATCCCTCTTCAACTGCAGCTAATAAGTGTGGAACACCACATTTGATTGCCATTGTTTTTCCATGTCACTCAAATACCAGAGCGTAGTGAAATTCACAGCTAGTGGTTTGGATGGCTCAGTCTCAGGGAAGGTCGCACCTTCCGACATCTCCCAAGCAATGAAGGCAATGAGGATTAGCAACCAACTAAAATGTAACTCGTAGCCCTGATCCTGAGCTTCATGATAGTCTTGTTCTAACTGGTTGACGAGGTATCTCGCCCAGTTCATTTGGAGCCCTTCCACGCATTTTCCTACAAGGTCAACAACGAACCTTATGACTTGCGTGGGTCTGTTCTTCCTTACTAGCTTACCTGCGATCAACTGGCAGGCAAGGTGGACAATGCCATTCTGGATGGAAGTTACCTTGTAGCCTCGATTCCCCTTTTCTACATCACCATAGGTATATTTGATTTTCTGCGCCAAGGCACGATATGTAGCCTTCCCTAGGTAAAATTCTTATGGGTCTGGTCCTTGCATGCTTAATTCGGTGATCCTATGGATCAACACCGGACCTACGGTGATGTGTCTGTCCAACCATAGATAAATTCCATGGAAGCATGACAGCAGGAACTTAACACACGCGTTAACCTCTTGATGCCTTCCAAAGTGGGGTATCTTCATCACGTTGAGGATTGTGGACCTTGCGGTGTCTATTTCCCATGGTTGAGGGATTATCTTTGGCTTCTTCTCATTTGTCTTGGTTATATACCTATGCGGTGTGAGCATACCATAGTTCTTATTATCTCCTAGGTTATAGTCATTGATCTTCATTGTCAGAATCTTATGTAGTTCTTGTTTGACTACGTGTATCCCCTTCGGGAGGTACACAGTAATAAACATGTAGTCGAAGTCCCTTGGGACACTGTCATGAATCACCGCACCAACCAGGGGTGGGATGTAGTCAGGAAAGATTGATGGGATGAGCTTCACATTCACCAATTCATCACGATGCTTGGTTCGTTTCTCTGTCATAGCTTAGGACGGTCCAGATCCATGAGTAGTCGATGGGGATGCTTGCACTCCTCTCGTAGATGAGGCTTGAAATCCTATGGACATCACCTTCTCAGCCATGAGGTCTATTAGGATTCCTTTGATGGACTTTTCTACTATGCTAATGTCACTTAACATGCATGCTCGAGATCAGGTATCTCAAATCGGTGATCAAACACTCAAGGTAATAGAATGGGTGGCGAGGTCTCAATAGGCACATCGCGATAACAATGAATTCTCTGTAGGTTCATATACCATTCGCAAAAGTGTTCTCGATGCAATAGTCGATGGGATAAATAGAAAACATCATAACGTGTTCCTCCAATAGACAAGAAGGCCTTCATCAATCCAATTTCATCCGTTAGGGATTAGTCTCAACGGTCCAATGGTGAACATTCCATCAATAACTTCGTTTCTAGCCATTCTGGAGCATCGATTTAACGTTCGAGACACCTCCAATGGTTATATCACTTTTCCATGGCAAAGTGCCAATCTGTGTTGTTCTAATATTCTGGTGAAGTTCAAGTTCTATAAATCATCCTTCTGTGAAGTCCTTTCTGGTACCTCTTGTAATTTTTCTAACCTTGATTTCTTCTTACTGAGCTTTCTAGCTTTCTTCCCTATGATCTGAGTTACTGGGTTCCTCTTTCCATTCTGATTTTTTTCTATAGTTGACATAGCAACTTCACGCTGATGAGGTTATTTCACAGGGTTCGAGGGTAATACTTCTTATTTTTCTGTAGTTGGTGCTCTACTCTCTTGCATGGATAGGTTTCTCAAGCCTTCTTGCATTTTTTCAACTTCAACAACTAGGTCTCTGGTCTTAAGTAGCTTTGACTTGTCCTCCTACTCTTCTATTAAGCACGCTATTCTCTTAGCCATGAAATCCCTTAGTTTTGGATTTTTATGTTCCATATCTTCCTCTTCTTTTTTCCTTGTGACTTGATCTTTCTCAATCCAAGTTTTTCCTAGCAAAAGAGCAAATGGGGGGTTGTTCTCAACAAAATTAATGACCTCAAATTCTTCCTCTGTTGAAGATCCATGAGCAGTGATAGGTGTCTGGGTAAGTCTTCTACATAGGGTTATCAATTTTCCTTTAAACAATCCTATTCCTCTAAGTGAAGGAATCATAGATGGCTTTCCCAAAATTTCTCAAGTTCTTTTTGTCATGATATTCACTTGTGTTTCTGCATCCAATACACAGTCTATGTTGAAGTCTCCTATTCTTGTTTCTATGCACTCTTTCTCTTTTAAGATCTCGGATAAGTTAATGTCTATGTGATCATTCAGGGTTTCTTTCATCTACAACAATACAATCTCTGATTCTTTCTGGGGTTCTATCATATCTTTAGTCTCTTGGCCTTATGGTTTTCTTGTCTCATGTTCATATTTTCAACCTTAGCACTAGGGCAATCCAAAACTTCATGGTCCATAGATTTACAACAAAGACAACTAGGACCTCTACCAGGACATTCCTTAGCAAGATTTCCCATTTTTCTGCAACTGTAACAAAGGGTTAATCCTCTCTTTATTTTAAATGATCCCCAACCTTTCCTATACTGTGCACTGGGATCATAGTAACTAACCTGCAAAAAAATCTTTCTAGGATCCTGCATCCACTTGCTAGTCCAAACATTCTTTTTATGCATAGGAATAACATATCTTTCACTATTTCTATCAGATCTATTCATATCATATCTTCTTTCTTCTAACTGTGCCCTAATTTTCAGACTAGGACCAAATCTATGAAACATACCTAGATCCATTCTTTCGAAGAAAAATTTTCCACTTATCTTACCTTTATCAGAGCACAAAGTTTTTTAATATCTTACCTCTTTTTTTCAGATCAGACTTCTTTTCTTAGCACAGAGCTTCTCAAATTAGGTAGAGTATTGTGCACTAGGGAAATATATCTATGCACAACACTTTATTTTCTTCAGTTCTCAGCAATCACAGTTTTAGTCCCAACAATGGAACCATTTGTTGGCACAAGGGTAGACCCAAGGTTCAATGCTACAACACACCAAAAAAACCCTAATTATCGACCCTTTCGACAACACCTGCGAAGCAGATGAAGTCTCACCTGAGGTAGAGGCAGGGGTGGTTGTAGTACTCAAGTGTCTGTAACCTAGCTAGGACACAGATCTATGATTACCAAACTTAATAGAGCACTTAGCAGTTAATATTCATTAGTATTTAACCCCTATTCACATCATAGGTCAAAACCCTAATTACATAGCAACGCAATATTCACCAAGATATAATATATTCAAGAAATTAACACATAGGGATAGATCAGATCTAGAATTTATTCATATCATTAAGCACTAAGCTACTATATCAGATGCATCATACATAAAGATAACAACACTAAGAATAAATCACATCAATAACATAACAACCATAATGCACAAAGAAATAACAACACAGGATATACGTGATTCACCCCCAGCCTGGGGCTACATCCACCAACTCTTCTTCTTCTTTATTGTCTTCTGTCAACTTCTTACATGCAGAGAGCCATAAAAACCCACTTCGCATAGGACAGGAGATCTACGCGCACTTCACCAAATCCTCGTTCCCCGAGTAGATCTAGGCACAGAGCCTTACATAGTCGATGCACAAAGCACTACATATGACTTGCAATTAGCTCTGCAAGTCTCAACACACGGTATGCACAAAACCTCTTCAATCATTTGCACTTAGCATAGCACCAAGCCATCGGCTTACTAGGTCTCTCTACTTTTACATCGCCTAGATAACTATTTATTTATACATTAAAAAATGGTCCTAATCATGGGTAAAACCCATGGGCTGACATCCCATACCTGTTACATAAACCCTAAACCCAAAAGGTCCACAAAAGGTGGCGAGATCTCGTGATCTCCACTTCACCTGGCGCTCTGTCTTCGACCAGCCTATCGAAGTCCCAAAAATGGTCAAACATGACCCAAGTTCTCCAAAACTTGGCCAAGGAACAATAATGACCATGTGTTTTAGATATCTTTCCCTATCAATTCTGATCATATTCGTGTTTCCCTTTAATGGAAACCAAAGGTGAGCCCAGTCTGTACTAAATTATTTGTTTAACTTCTCAGACCAATCTCGACTCAATAACAATCCATAAGATTATGAGATATCTACTACAATGATGTCAATTACTTGCACAAATTTAGGGTGTGTCACTATTTTGATCATTACATCTTTGAGCTATCCCATAACCTTCACCTAGGTTATGTCTAGTTGTATCACATGTTTGTCACTTTTGAGAGGGACTACGTTTAATTTTTTGCAAATAGACAATGGTATAACATTGGAGGATGATCCTGAGTCAACCAAATAGTTATGAATGTTTCTGTTGAAGACTTCAAATGTCAAAAGGAATGGTGGGAAAAAAGGTTTTCCCTTCTTATCTTCAGAGTAGGCATTCATAGTTGGTTTATTCCTTAGATCTGTGGGGGTTAGATTTTCTCCTTAGTCAGTGCCTATTGTAGGATTTTCTACTGATTTCAACGATTGTAACATAAAGTCCTTTTGTTGAGGGATTCTACACATGTCCATGACCGATATGTTTTCCTTCAAATTTTTCAAGTCTTCTATTATGTTGTAGTCTAGCTTGGGCGATTCTCATGTATGGATGTTTATAGGATTTCTTCGGGGAACAAAAGGTGCTTTCGGGTGATCAGGAGTTGGTTTCCCCCCCTAAGTTTGGGTCGTAGTAAGGTTGTTTGAGATAGGTTGAAGTTCTGGTGGATCAACTTCTTCCTGATCAACAATATTCATAACTAAGTCACTTAATTGTTCAGTTATGGAAACCTCATCTAGAAATCAGCTAGCCATCAAATTCATGGCATGCACCCATTGTGGGAAGTGTCTTTCAAAGTGTTTTCCTTGTTGATAGGTATAGAAAGAGTCATATGTTACATTTCATAGATCAATGTTTAAGTTGGATGGGGGGGTTTCAATTTGTTTTAAAGGTAGATTTCTTTTAAAAAATGGTTTATAGGTCCTCTGGCCTTGGTTTCCTTCCCCTGCACTTCTCTTCATGTCTATGATTTCATCCGAAAACCTCTTAAACATATGTTGTAGGTATTTTATGTCTCCACTTCCTTTTTCAGGACCTTGATCTGTTTGTTTTTCTGGGGGTCTAGTCAACATGGGAGGAGGTTGAACTTCCTTCTTAACTAGTGAGACCTGGCCATCTTTACATCCCTTCATTTGAAATTCTATTGTTTTGGATTCTTCAAAATTCTCAGCTAAAGTTGTTTTGGTAGCCCTCTTCACAAACATGGAAATAGAAGTTGGGAGAGCATTAGCATATACTTCGATTTGCAACTCCTGAGTGAGTTTAGCTTTAGGTTGAAATTTGTTTAGGATAGTGGTGAACCTTTGATTAAATTATTTAACCTTCTCCTTTGAACTCATGGTGGCAGTGAACAACTCGACCATCAAATCTCTAGTAGTGGTTTCTTCTGCAAATTTTTCCAGAAAATCTTTTTGAAGCTTCATCTAACTAGTTATGGATCTTATAGGTAATTTAAAATACCACGTGGAAGCCAAATTCTAGAAAGTGTAGGGGGAAATCCTGGATACTAGGTCTTCATGTTGAACATTCATCATTATGATACCTAGTATGAATTTTTTGATATCGTCTTCAAGAAATCCTGAGGTTTCAAGGTCAAATTTAGGGAGTAAAATATCTAGATGTTGGGGAAGGTTATGTACTCGTCCAGGGATGGCTAGAGCATCTCTGGCCAATCAAGGTTGATTATTCTGAGTTGGGTTTCCCCTTTATTCATTATGATATTTGTTATATTCCATGTCCTCTGATCCCGAAACTGAGTGTTCAGAGTTAAACCCTTCCTCGTTGGAAAAATCATCGGGCTCGGAGAAATTGTCGGCTGGTGTTTTGGGGACTAGATTAAGAGGATGTTCAATTTCAGTGAGAGAGAAATATATCAGGTCTTCTATTGTGTGCAAAAAAACCTGGTCAAGGGACTCAACCACTGCTCTTCTTACTTTTTTTCTTCAAGGAAGTAACAGAGCTAAGGGAAGCGCACCAATCTTTCGAGCGTAATCTCTTGTGATTCTTCTTAATTGGTTCAACTCCTCATGAGGAAGAGTGTAAGGTATCTCAGGGAATAGATGCTCTTCCTATGGCTAGGGTGAGTTACTCGTTTTAGGAGTAATAAGCATGTGTGGGTTGTCTTGGGAATGACTAGCCATGGATGTGAGTTGTTTTGAATCAATAGGTTGTGTGAAAGATTTTGTAAAAAATATTGTCAGCCATTCATTCTTTAGGTCCTCCTTATAGAACCAATTCTGTTGAGGGGTCCTAAATCCATTTAAATCAACAGTAGGAACCAAATATGCCACCGAGGCCCAATTAGACTCTGTAGCATTTAATGATGGAATGGTTCTCCATATCTTATGATCCATCCAATTAATCGATGGGCTTTACGTAGTGATTGGCATGATGTTTTCTAGTGAAAGCTCCTCCTTCGATTTGAACGTTCTTTTTTTGTATTTTCTCTTATAGGTGGGTCTGATACAAGATAAAAGTTGGTATAAACCAACCAGGTAACAAAGTGGGAAAGATTCATTACTGGAGAAGGCTGAGCTTGGGAAAAACCACGTGCTCAAACATGAAAACAATGATTCTTACACCTACAACAAGCCTAGTACTAATACATTAACCTGTTGGTGTTCCAATTATTTACTGAGATACAATTACCAGAAGAAAACATACATGTGATAAACGATGGCAAGAAAAATAGTTTCCTTAACTCTAATCATAAATCACATATTAACACAACTATTTACTTTTCACCATTAAAGATAAGAACTATGAAAATATTGAATTAGATAACTAATCAACATATTCAGAAGCTCTCACTCATTAAAACATACATTCATGAGATAAAATCATAAAAAATTCTTCTTCAGATCCAATCACACACGCCTTTGATGAAAACAACAAAAAACACTTGGTGTCAGGTCATGAGCAGGACTTCTCAATCAAGTTATCTCTGAAATAGTTCTTTACAATCCAAAAATGAGGGTCTTTCCAAAAACCATCGACCCCTAAAACATTCAAGGACCCCCTATTTAACAGAGTTGCAGAGGTTCTCATCCATAGGGGACTGAGAGCTAATTTTAGGTAATTGTTCATAAAAACAATTATTAACTTGACTATGACACTGGATTTAATCAAAAAGAGTGGTTCTTATCACATACAAAAGACCACTCTTGTATCTAATCTAAGAAAATGATGGAAGTATTAAATTAAAAACCACTATTGTCTCTAAGTCGAAACTAATGGATGCGCTGGAGGAACTGACTCGGTAGAAAATAGGCCTCAGAGTTATAGAGCAGAGCTCTGTGTTGAGTAATGGCATGCCTATGAGTTGTTGGAGGCCACTGGAGACAACTGGCTACATGAACAGGTTTCTTCTTGAGGAAGAGAGAGTATGTTGAAGTGTTCTGGCACCAATCTGTGTCAACCTTTAAATGAGACCTAACTCTCTGTCTGTGTCTGAGCTTTCGGAAGCTAAGAACATTCTGTCTCGACTGTAACTGACCCTTCTCCTCGCTTTCACTGTGATTAACTAGTTGTGAACATGAAGACATGGACTTGGGCATCCAATAGGAAGACAGGACGTGTGAAGGTGGATGACGTGGATGTAGATGAAGTGGAGGGGAGTGGAGGTGACTGGTGTGAGTGGAGGAAAGATGGCGCACAGTGAGAGGGGTGGTATTGAGAGGAAATCTGGCAGGATCCCAGAGGGGAAGGTAGGTGGTAAGAGGATTAGAGAGAGGGGGTTCCAAAATCCTGAGGATTCGCCATATTAGGTAGGGCCCGTAGTGTGGAAACCATTTTCCTGGACCCCCCCCCACCCCCATCATTAAAGGTAGAAAGGTCGGGGTGGGTTTGAGATGCGATAAGGATCATTGGTATAGAGGAAAGGGATGTCATCAAGGTGATCAGCATAGCAGTTAGTGTTTTTTTTTCATAAGCTAGGCTAAGCATGAAGTTCATTCCATTTTTGGAATTTCACTTAACCATAAAAAATAATGTTGCAGCAACCAAGATCACAAGAACAAACACCATGCACAAGAACACAAGAAGTATCTTGGAAAACCCTTCTCAACAAGGGAAGAAAACCCATCCAAATCCTTTGATATATTCTTCAAGAGAAAGACCTTCACCACCAAGATAAACCCTAGCACACAAGAGGGTTCTCAAACCCTAGAAGACTAGCGCCCAAGAGAGGTGTGCACTTATCCTAAGAAAGTGTTCTTGCTGAAATTTCCAAACTCACACAGAAGATATGATTTCACAATGGGGAATCTACCTTTACTTATACTAAATTGAACTTGTCAACATAAGTGTCTATTGGCACAATAGGGCCGACCTCACTAGATTATAATATAATTAATATTAACCAGATTAATTATCTTTTACATTTATTACTAATCACATTAAGGTGGAGCCAATCTGTACCCTTTACATTACAATTAGTGTTACAGGAAGGTATGACTCTTGAACAATATAGCAAGGGATCGAATACACCCACTAGTGCTCATCCACTAGGGGCACATACATAGGGATGTCCATATCTCTGTTTCATTGCATTACATAGAATAACCAGTTCTTCACACGTTCATGTGTGATCATCCATGGGCATGCCCACTCTACATATCTTCTTTCCCACTGCCTCACACAGGAGAATCATATGGAGTTTCTCGTCAACTATGTTTCTTAGAGGAGGCTAATACATCATCTTCATTTTTGTTCACATGAAAATGAACCTAGCACTTTGGGATTTCACACATTCACCTTGTGCTCAGCCATAGGAATGTCCAACTCAACAAATTACCTTTCCCACTAGATAATAATCTGGAGTTCTTCCCAACTCTCTGAATGGAGGAGTCCATCTCTACGTTCTATCTCTGTCTCAGGTAGGAACCACGTACCCTTCTTAGGGGATTTCTCTTAGGTTTGTAAGCTGGAGAAAGACTCAGATAACTGCAATGATCCAAATTTCACAGGTTTGTAAGCTAGAGAATGTCTCACATAGCTGCAATCATCAACACTCCCTCTCAACTAGGGAGGCATTATTCATCATGCCAAGTCTTACACGGATTTACTGTGAATTTTTTCTTCGATGGAGTCATCAATACTCCCTCTCAACTAGAAAGGAATTCTCCACCAAGTTGGTTTGGTGAATATGTCTGCAATCTGCTCATGTGTAGGAAGGTATTTCATGTGTACAATTTTCCTCTGCATCATATCTATGATACAAGAATATTTCATCTCATCGTATTTTGATCCATCAAGAAACACCAGGTTCTCAAGGAGATTTTAAAAATGGCTCTTGGTTATCATCATAGGATCCATTTCATGATCAAGTAGATCTATTAGAATCTTGTGAGGCCATACTGCTTCGCACACTCAATGGTACATACTATGCTTCTATGGTATTCAAGGCCACAGAGATTTCATTTCTTGTTGTGTCAGGAAACCATGACAAATTTCATGGTAGAACATCAACCGAATGTGCTCTTCTGGTCCATTTTAATTTCTGCTCAATCTGAATCGGCATATCTTGCAAACTTAGGTTCACACTAGAGGCATATCTCAGGCTATATCAAAATATGCCTCGTATATATCTCAATACATGTTTTGTCTAGTGAGACTATCTCGACTGACTCATGAAATGACTAAACACACTCACTGCATGGCATGAATTTGGTGTTAACCAGATACATCAGTGATCCAATCAGCTGCGGATCAATCTCATCTGAATCATCATCAGTATTTTTCTTTAAATCCATCACGATGGATTTTGCATTCTTTTCATACTGAACTCCTTTAATATTTTCATTGTATATTTTCCTTGACTCAGGAAAATATCATCGGTCCTCTATCATACTTCTTGTCCCAAGAAGTAGTGCATCATACTTAGGTTCTTCATCTTGAATTCATAAATCAAGGATTACCTGTATCCAACAACAAGGCTTTCTGAATAAGTCATCAAAATCAGGATCTCGTCACCAACACCATAATAATATAGGTTTGGATCAACAACTTTCTTGATGAAATCCAAACTCATCAAGAACATATATATCTGATATAGTTTCCAACTCATGTATGGTAGTATGGATGGAAGTGTATTGGGTTTACTAGATCAAGTGTCTCATCATAGACTACTCCTTCTGTTTGTAAGAAACCTCTGGCTATAGATCTCATTTTGTATTTCTTGACACTTCCATCAGCTGCATGCTTGATCTTATAGATCCACTTGGAAGTTACCATATAATTCCCTTCTGGTCCCTGAATAATATCTTATACATCATTATTTCAGATATACTGGTATTCTTCTGTTATGTCATCTTTCCATATACATGTTCTTCTGTTGCTTCTCTAAGACAAGGAGTCTTAGCATTAATGAAGTGGCTCATGACTGAATGACAACTTGAAATCTCTTTTTCTTTCACGAGTTGTGCCTTGAGAGGCTTGTATGTTTCTCTGCCTCTTGCAGAGTGAGTCTAGGTAGGCCTTTTATTCCCTACTGCAATATCTCTAAACATATCAACCAGAACAATTGGACTAATGTATGTCTCCCTCTAAACTACCGAAGGGGGAGAAGGTATTGTCTTATTGTCAATCTTCATATGATATTCTATGTGTCTTTGAAAGACTATCTCTTCTTCAAGGACAACATCTCTGCTTGTCTCAATTTGTCTCTGACCAGGGATGTTTTTGAAGATTTACCGTATCCTTTCTTTCTAAAGATATAACTTGGAATTTTTCTCTTTGGGTACATGAAAATACAATGGGCACCCAAATAACCTGAAGTGTTCAATCTCAGGCTTCATTACAATGAAGAATTCTTCGGGAGTTATGTTTTTCAAAGTTTGGTGAAGACTCTTGTTTTGAACATATACTGTGTCATGCATGCTTTTGCCCATGGAATCCTAGAAGGATTATGATCATGCATTATTGCATTGGTTGTCTCAATGATGGTTCTATTCTTCCTCTTTCTCAAATAGTTTTGACTCCCTATGAAGGATAAACATCTTCCTTTGTTCTTAACCTGTTTGGAACAAGAAAACAAGAGGAACCAAAACAAGAATATATCCTAAAGGAGAATGATTAGTACATTTCTAGAATCAAAACAATTTAAGGATTGTTTTCCCATCTACAACACCTACTTGTAGAAAAATTTAGAAATATAGTTTAGAAGAATGACAAATAAAACAATCAAACCCGGATTCTTCACTTCCAGTCTGTTGTTCCTCTTAATGCACTAAGATTCCTCTGGATCCATGAATTCAACAAAATGTTCCTTCATCCTACAATTTCCCTCATGAAAATGATATAAATAATATATATACAAGTGAATACTTGAGTCTTCATTTATTTGAGGTCTTGTTTTCCTGGAACTGAGTTTGCTTCAATCATCAAGTTTTTTTTTCTTCATTATGATTTTGCTGATTTTTGGATTCTTCTCAAACCCTTGTCAACTTGGCTAGTAAACCTAACGGTTAGTCTAGGCGAGAACTTTTAGGTTTAGTTGGACTTATGACTACCAAAAATAATCCTTTGAAATATAGGAGAACACTGGTGAGCTGAAGAGCTCCTTCAAGGAATTGCAGAAACCCTAATTCTAAAGTTTCTGCAAAAATTAGCGAAACCCTAGAAACCCTAGGGCCAAAAAGTCAAAATGCTCAGAAATGAAATCTAAATCTTGATGGGGGTGCGCTGAAGGAGGTCGTACACTCCTATGGTAATTTTTTCCCCAACGTCCAAGTTCCAAGTGCTGAAACAATCAAAAGAAGAGGGTCGTACGAATTTTCTGGAAACCCTAGGAGGGTCGTACAGTTCTGCAGAAGAGTTTGGATGATTGGTAAAAGCTTGTAGCTTGTGCAATGGGTTCTTGACGACCTATGCTCTGATACCATGTTGTTTTTTCATAATCTAGTTTAAGCATGAATTTCACTCCATTTTTGGCATTTCACTTGACCATAAACAATAATGTTGGAGCAACCAATATCACAAGAAGAAACACCATGCACAAAAACACAAGAAGTATCCTGAGAAACCCTTCTCAACAAGGGAAAAAAACCCATCCAAATCCTTTGCTATATTATTCAAGAGAAATACATTCACCACCAAGATAAACCCTAGCACACAAGAGGGTTCTCAAACCCTAGAATACTAGTGCCCAAGAGAGGTGCGCACTTATCCTAAGAAAGTGTACTTTCTAAAATTTCTAAAATCACATGGAAGATATGATTTCACAATGGGGAATCTACCTTTACTTATACTAAACTGAACATGTCAACAAACATGTCTATTTGCACAATACGGCCGGCCTCACTAGCTTATAATATAATTAATATTAATATTAATTATATTTTATATTTATTACTAATCACATTAAGGTGGGGCCGACCTTTACCCTTTACATTACAATTAGGGTTACAAGAAGGTATGACTCTTGAACAATATAGAAAGGGATATGATACACCCACTAGTCCTCATCCACTAGGGGCACATACATAGGGATGTCCATATCTCTAGTTCATTGCATTACACAGAAGAACCAATTCATCACATGTTCACCTGTGCTCATCCACGAGAACGTCCACTCTAAAGATCTTCTTTCCCACTGCCTCACATAGGAGAATCATCTGGATTTTCTCGTCAACTCTGTTTCTCAGAGGAGGCTAATACACCATCTTCATTTCTGTTCACATGACGATGCACCCAACACTTTAGGATTTCACACGTTCACTTTCTGCTTAGCCACATGCATTTCTAACTCAAAAGATCACCTTTCCCACTGGATAATCATATAGAGTTCTTCTCAACTCTCTGAATGGAGGAGGTCATCTCTATGTTCCAACTCTGTCTTAGGTTGGAACCACGTGCCCTTCTTAGGGGCTTTCTCTCAGGTTTGTAATCTAGAGAAAGACTCACATAGCTGCAATGATCCACATATCATAGGTTTGTAAGATAGAAAATGTCTCACATAGCTGCAATCATCAACAATTAGGTGAGGAACAAGTGGCTAAAGTTGAGTGGTAGCAGGAGTGTGAGTGGAAGTGACGAGGTGACGTGATGTCATATAAGCATGTGATTGCATAATTTTTTGAGGGTGGTTTAGGTCCACACTGCCTTTGGGGCCGCAATCCCCCACAATATGCCACGTACCCTTCCAACAATACCATGGTTCCATTCCAATTTGTGATTCGGGTGATATTCCTTTCTTACCTGCTACACAGATCAATGATGCTGGTTGATTTTAGATCAACAGTTTATGATCACTTTGAAAGTTCAGGCTTTGAGAGTTTGCAAATGTTGTGCTTGGAAATCTCCCAGAGGAAAATAGTCGAAGTGAATGATCTGCCTCCACGTGGCCTCTGAATCTGGATGGTCTAGATTCACTTCGGGACTTTAGGTGTTCGGACTTCAAGAGTTTATGAATTTCGTGCTTGGAAATCTCTTGGAGTGGTATGGGCCTGGAGTGGTGTGGTGGCCTGATGTCATATGATTTCACGGCTGCTGATGTGTCATGGAAAGAAGGGTGACACTTGTCACATGGAAAAGGGAGAATGACATAACCAAATGACCTAGAACAATTGCCACCTGTCATGACTGATGAGTGTGCCATGTGTCATGATTGATGAGTGCCACGTGTCATGAATGATGATTTCTACGTACTTTGACACTTCGGGCTTTGGGAGCTTTGGACTATGAGGCATGAAATTATCTTGAAGTAGTACGGGCATGATGTGATGTGGCAATCTCTCGTTACTTCGAGACTTCGATAGTTCAAAAATTTTCCATGTGTCATGAATGATGAGTTCTACGTACTTCGACACTTCGGGCTTTGGGAGCTTTGGACTATGAGGCATGAAATTATCCTGAAGTAGTACGAGCACGATGTGATGTGGAAATCTCTCATTACTTCGAGACTTCAATAGTTCAAAAATTTGGGTAATTCTTTCTCTAGTGCTTCAAAAATATCCCGTAGTGCTAAGTCTCTGAAGTGAAGGATCTGCCTCCACGTGTCTGTTGGGCCCCAACAACTCCCCCTAAAGTTTTTACAAAATTTAAAGGGCCCCCATTAGAATCTTGATAATTATAATGAGCTACAGAATCAACATTTTCAAATAGTTCCATACCTCGTCTTGCTTTGAGAAAAACTTAAGACATTCACTATAGTATGAGACATTCATTACAAGAGTATATGTCAAAAGTTAG
>ML805152.1:245842-259570 GCA_009831015.1 Picea engelmannii | reverse complement strand
AAGTTTGACTATTTTGAATAATGTGTTCAATACTTCATCAAATAATATCTTGGTTGGTTTCTCATTTTTATAAAATCATTTGGTGATATTAATTAATTAAATTCTTTTTTCATTTTGCATCTCATAATAATAATAATAAATAAAAATGAATTATCTATCATTTGTTTGATTTTGTAAAAAACCAAAATTAATACTTTTCTCTTCTCCATTAAATTGAAGCTTCTAGAATTTTAAGATCATTATAAACAATGTTTGTTTAGAACTTATAGTTAGTTTAAATTCATTTTTTATTTTGTTGTTCTAGATTTTGTTTTATTCACATTTTTTAGGTTATTAATTTAGGTTTCTTTTTGTTTCACAAGTTTCTATTATCAAATATTTGATACGGATCTGATCATGGCTTGATTGTATTATCCAAATACGTTCAAGATGATTGATCCAAAAATAATATTGGATTGCTACAAATAATTTTATGAGCAACAACAGCTAAAATTTGGAAAGGCGTCAAGATCAGACAGACAAATTTGCAGGACTGATTGGAGCCAAACCGTGAGGAATTTTAAGAAACGGTTGAAAACCTAGAACCCAAATGGACCCCTTTACCTTCCGCGTAGATATTTTCCCAAACAAATGCATGATTTGACAGATATTTAGGTCTCTTTACAAGACAAATTTTAGGTGGCGTAAATTATTAGTGATGCCCAGACTGTTCATTCATTTTATAAATATATGAGAAAGATCAGAGCCATAAGGATCCAAGAATTGGAGAGGAGAATTTTTATCCTTTCTTTTTTGTATAGTATTTCTTTTGTAAACTTTATGGAGTAATGGATGGATGGAATCTTTGGGAGAATGGACGAGTATTTTTAAAGAAGAATATGGAATTTCAGGTTGCTTAATGGCTTTTGTCGTGTAAGTAAAATGGTTTTATTTTCATATAATATATTCATATTCTTTGAATAATTGATTATGCATTGATTTAAATAGCTTTACTCTTTTTTATCAATACATGGTTAATTATTATCATTCATGTATTATTATTTTTTTAATCTTTAAGAGTCTATTATCCAAAAAAATTCTTCCAGGACTACAGAATGGACAAGTGATTCCAAAACTTAATAGAACGACATATATGCATTTTGGCTTTAACCTTTTGTTTATAATGTTGTTATTTATGTTTGTTAATCCTGTTACATGTGCATATTTGATATTTTTAGATTAAATGATCTGTGATGTGTAGGAGGTTTATATTATAAATACCATCCATCATTTGCTTCTCAAAATACAAATGTTGTGATCATATATTCGATTTAAATAATGGGATTTATTTTTTATTTTTAAATTGAATGATAAAATGCATAGATTGCTTCTCGATTTATCTTGTTGTAATCATGTATAATTATGAGATCACAAGTTTATGTTTGTGTTTCCTTTCCTTTCATTAAAACCTAAGTTGCCAATACATGTTCTGAATTTATTTAGAACAATCATAAGGTTCATTGCAAATTTATCTCTTGGACATGGCAGTTGGATGTTCACCACTCATGCAGATGCTTGGATACACCTCACTAACTCACTGACATGATAGCTTCTTTGTATTTTTTTGTCATTTACATATCATTGAAACTAGAATGTATGGTTCATCTTTGACTATCCACATGTTCATGTTTCATTGAATTTTTTGCAAGATTCTTTAAATTTATAAAGGAAAAACAATAAATATTTTTATGTGCTTTCTTTATCTTCTTCCTAGAAGCAATCATTTTCCCATTGATTTTCGTAAGTTTCGATTAAAACTTGTAGCTTGTAAATCATGTAAATAAATGGGACTTGTATATATTCTTCTTAAATACAACTACTATAGTTACATTAGAGCATATGTACATATATATATAGTTTTTAGTAATTAGTTAGTTATTTCTCTCTTTTATTTGTTTCTTTTAGGATTCTTAGATTGGCTAACGGAGCCATTAAACCCATCAGAACGAGTTACACCAAACGGCTTGGGTTATTTAGACATCCCCAGACCAGATTCACTCTTCTAGTTGACGGACGGTCAATTTCGTCCGTCAACAAATGGTGCTAGAAGGAGGGATGAGGTCGATTTAATGATTAAATGTTTCAGTCCTCAACTTTTCATAATTCCAGATTTATAAATCCTTCTTATCTATCATCTTATAATGCACTACAAGGCAGACTAACTATTTGAGGTCAATTTCTTCAAATTCTTAATGGCTCCTATGCAAATCACTGTGCCATAACATGATTTTAATGTCTCACTACCGGTTATTTCCAACAAGACAACTGATCTCTTTTCAAAACTTACCTTTGATGGTGAAGGGAAACATTTGCAATAGACCATATTTCTAATTTTTTTTATAAGTGTTTAAGACATAAGATCATGGATTATAATGTTACATGCAAATTGTTCGCTCTCACTTTTCGAGGTCGGGTTAAGGTTTGGTTTGAATCTTTTCGGGATAATTCTATTCATTCTTTGTCTGAGTTTGTATTTGATTTTTTATTAGATTTTAGAAACTATGATTATGATGAATTAAGTTGCTTAAGGAAAGAAAATGGTGAATCATTCAATGATTTTGCAATTAGGTTCATTCATGTTTGTATTAGATTCCCTTTGAAAGAAATGTCGCTTATTAATGAGTGGTTTGAATATCTCATTTCTCTCTTAGACAAGCAAGATAAATTGATTGTTAACCAATATGAATTGAGCACTAACACTCAATCTCAAGATGGTTCAAATTTTCATGTTGATCTTGAAGATTTTGAAGCACCACAATTTTTGTCGACTTCTTTCATTTTGGCAAATCATGAGCCACATAATGCAATTGTCACATCTAATCATTCTTTGCAAACAATGTCTCCTCCTGTCGAAGAATGAACCTTTACTTTAAAAGATGACAGTTGTCACACTCTCATAGATTTTATAACAGTTTCTAAAGTAAAAGAGGCAGAATGTGAAGTTGATAATCATGTGGATGATAAATATTCCCCTAATTTAGTTGAACATATCCATGTTCAATCAGTGGGAGACAAAATCATTAGGCAGACTATTAATCAACCTTCTATCTCTAGTGATTTGCTCTCAAATTTTCCCTTACATAATGAACCAAATTGTCTCTTAGAAACTGTGTCGTATTCTTTAAAAGAGAATACAACAGATGTTGATTAGTTTATACAAGGAGAGGGAACAAAACCATATTTTGAAATGTATATACCTATCATTTCAAGAGATGCATTTCATCTCCTCAATTCTTCTACATATTATTCCTTGTACCCCGATATTTTTGATCCTAATGTTGTGCAATTGAATGTTCCATATTGCCTTGGAGAGAATTCAACATTATATAATCAGGTACAAAGAGATTACCAAATAGAAGATAAAGAGGAAAATAATTATACTCATGAACATATCAATTCTTATTATCATCAATTATTCATGGGTAAATCAAGAAATCATTTGAAAGAGTCTCAAATTGCATCTTCCATTGATTCATCTCAATTTGTGATTAAAGAAGAATCTATATTTTTCCATGATCAATTATTTGAGGTTGAAAAGTATAATTGGCCAAATATTATTATGAATGATGATTATTCAAAAATGTTGGTCGTTCCATTTAGTCCACCTCAAATAGTTAATCTTGAAGTATTTAAGCTCAATGGAAAGTTTAAAGAGAATGATACATTTTTTTCCAATCGAGAATCACGATAAGTTCTTGCCATCTTGATCTGACATTTTTATAAGATTCTTTCCTTGATAGTATAATACTTTATTCTCATCAGGAATATTCTTTGTATGTGAATTCTTTCAAACAATACCATGTTAGTAATTGCATGTATTATGATAGTGTTTCATATTGGTTGGAGTATTCATATCTTGAAAAGTTTCTAGGGAATGATAAGATTATCTTCACTTTATTAAGAGATCAAGGAGGTAACTTTAACACACTCATTTTACATCCTTCAGATGGAGAAAATATGGAACAAAAGGAAAATTGTCGGGAGGATGGGGCACTTCGGTCTAGGCCGATGGTTATGTCGAGTCCCCATAACTCTCACAATATTCACAATCTCAATTTTTCATATTTTTGTGACCCATATAATGAAAAAATTGCAGAATGGTTGGAGCATTCATACAAAAAGAATGTTCAAGGGAATGGTAAGGTCATGCTTGCTTTGCTTTTAAATGATGATAAAGGTAAGTATGATATATTTTTGTTATTTTTTGATATATTACCATTCTTGTTAGTAATATTTGAATTTGTTTCCATTGCAGGATTGGAGTTACTATGATGGCTACATTGGAAGCATGACTTCACTTAGTATTTTTTATTTGTTTAGTAGTTAGAGTATGTTTAGGAGTAGGTTTTATTTTAGTTTTATTTCTCAGTTTTTCTCTTTGTAATAATGAAGTTATAAACACAAGTGAGTACACAAAGAGAACCATAATATGAATGTTGTCAGGGAAGTCCACTTTAAATATTTTTCTCTCTGCTTTTCGTTGAATATTTCTTTTCAAAAACACAATATCATCATGAATATTGTAAATGGAAAGTAAAGAGATAAGTAAATTTGAACTATCAATTCAACCCTGACCCAAGGTGCCACGAGTAGGACTGCACTCATCTTAATAAGGATTTTTCTATTTTCTTTTAGTTTCTTTTATTTTTAATAATAATGCTTGGTCAAAGTAGCATCTCATGCATCACTATCTTAAGAAAAGAACTTGCTTGCACATGATATTTTATATGATTTATTTCTTTCTTTATTTTATAGTGAGATGCTAGTGGATCCGAAAGCTCAAGTTTATATTTGGCCAAAATTGTTTCCTGGAAAGTTTTCTTTTGTTGTTTTGATTTTGTGTACTTCTGATTTTGAATCCCATTAATAAAATTTGATTTGGTTTGCTGTGTTTTTTTTGTTTTCTTTGAATTCTTTAATTGAATTTTATTCTTGTTTGTCTTTTTGAATCAATATATTTCTGATCAAAGAGCGATTGTCAAAGGAAGCATTTATTCTAAGACTTGTGTTTTTCAAGCAAATTGAAATAGTTCAAAGAGGTCCTAATATTAAGATATAGCTCAGACAATTGATTTTTAAGTCAATTGTCACTTTCATTTTGTCCTCAAATTGTCTTTGCCCGAGTATTACACCAAAGATATTGTTTAAATATTTGAGAATTACGATGATCTTTAAAATTTTTATGTTGTCCATATTCTTAAGGAATAACTTTTAAGTGCTTCCCGATTCTTTAGATGATTTCTTAAAGGAAATCTAAAATCTCTAAACCATGATAAAACTTCTAGTTTTGAAAGCAAATAAATAATTTAATCAACTATTCACCTATATTGAAATTAATCTCCAGTATCACCTCGGTCTCTTTGTCATCAATAAATCTATAATTGTATTACTATTTAACAGTGGCATAAGAGTGTTGAAAGCACTTATGTGTGGGAAGTGTGTGTAAACCCGTCGGGGTACTGAACAGGCTTGCTAGCAGTAGGTAAATGCACACATGATACCAAGACAACTTCGTCGGGGTACTAAATAGGCCTGTTGGCAATGAAGAAATGTCAGGTTGAGAGGTAGCAGGTATATGTTTTTAAATTAACTTTTGTGGAAGTATACATCATGTCTATACAACTATTGGATGGGATTAAAGCATTTGAGTGGTTTAAGTGACATCCTCGTCGAGGCTATGAATGCCTGCTAGCAGTAGTGGCTTTGTCAATGATATTGAAGTCCTTTTATAAAGATCGTGACTCTTTGATTAAGACATTATTTCAGGTTATAATCCTCTGCAAAGAAAATTCTATTGTTTGGTTATAACATTGAGCTTATCCTAATACTATATGGTCTCAGAGTGAATTTATTTCAGGGAGTTTAAATCCTTTTTCAAGTCTTATTATTTTCTTCCTGAGATGAAATCTTACCAGATCAGAGATAACTGCTTTAGCCAGTAAGTCACCATTTGTTGGGCCCCAACAACTCCCCTTAAATTTTTTACAAAATTTAAAGGGCCCCCATTAGAATCTTGATAATTATAATGAGCTACAGATTCAACATTTTCAAATAGTTCCATACCTTGGCTTGCTTTGAGACAAACTTAAAACATTCACTATAGTATGAAACATTCATTACAAGAGTATATGTCAAATGTTAGAAACGAGCATAAAAATCTCAATTTAAACAAAAACGTTAATTTTTATCAAATGTTTACATTCGTTTAAATTATGATTATGTGTTCATTCTTTTTCTCATTAACAAGTTTGACTATTTTGAATATAGTGTTCAATACTTCATCAAATAATATCTTGGTTGGTTTCTCATTTTCATAAAATCATTTGGTGATATTATTTAATTAAATTCTTTTTTCATTTTGCATCTCATAATAATAAAAATAAATAAAAAAGAATTATCTATTATTTGTTTGATTTTGTAAAAAAACGAAATTAATATTTTTCTCTTCTCCATTAACTTGAAGCTTCTAGAATTTTAAGATCATTATAAACAATGTTTGTTTAGAACTTATAGTTAGTTTAAATTCATTTTTTAGTTTGTTGTTCTAGATTTTGTTTTATTCACAAATTTTCAGGTTATTAACTTTTAGGTTATTAATTTAGGTTTCTTTTTGTTTCACAGGTTTCTATTATCAAATATTTGATACGGATCTGATCATGGCTTGATTTTATTATCCAAACATTCAATATGATTGATCCAAAAATAATATTGGATTGCTACAAATAATTTTATGAGCAACAACAGATAAAATTTGGAAAGGCGTCAAGATCAGACAGACAATTTTGTAGGACTGATTTCAGCCAAACCGTGAGGAATTTGAAGAAACGGTTGAAAACCCAGAACCCAAATGGACCCATTTACCTTCCACATTTAGATGTTACCAAACAAATGAACGATTTGAGAGATATTTGGGTCTCTTTATGAGGAAAATTTCAGGTGGCGAAAATTATTAGTGACGCCCAAACTGTTCATTCATTTTATAAATATATGATAAAGATCAGAGCCATATGGATCCAAGAATTGGAGAGGAGGATTTTTATCCTTTCTCTTTTGTATATTATTTCT
Source organism: Picea engelmannii (assembly GCA_009831015.1). Classification (NCBI taxonomy): domain Eukaryota; kingdom Viridiplantae; phylum Streptophyta; class Pinopsida; order Pinales; family Pinaceae; genus Picea; species Picea engelmannii. The sequence goes on along the minus strand of ML805152.1, from coordinate 252,466 downwards.
TTTGTAAAATTTTATGGAGTAATGGATGGCTGGAATCTTTGGGATAATGGACGAGTATTTTTAAAGAAGAATATGGAATTCCAGGTTGCTTAATGGATTTTTTCCTGTGAGTAAAATGGTTTTATTTTCATATAATATCTTCATATTCTTTGAATAATTGATTATGCATTGATTTAGTATTTTTTATCAATACATGGTTAATTATTATCATTTATGTATTATTTTTTTTTAATTTTTAAGAGTCTAATATCCAAAAAAATTCTTCTAGGACTACAGAATGGACAAGTGATTCCAAAACTTAATAGAACGACATATATGCATTTTGGATTTAGCCTTTTGTTTATAAGGTTGTTATTTATGTTTTGTTAATTCTATTACATGTGCAGATCTGATATCTTTAGATTAAATGATATGTGATTTGTAGGAGGTTTATATTATAAATACCATCCATCATTTGCTTCTCAAAATACAAATGCTGTGATCATATCTTCGATTTAAATAATGGGATTTATTTTTTATTTTTAAATTGAATGATAAAATGCATAGATTGCTTCCAGATTTATTTTGCTGTAATAATGTATAATTATGATATCACATGTTTATGTTTGTGTTTCCTTTTCTAACATTAAAACCTAAGCTGCCAATACATGTTCTAAATTTATTTAGAACATTCATAAGGTTCATTGCATATTTCTCTCTTGGACATGGCAGTTGGATGTTCACCACTCATGCATATGCTTGGCTACACCTCACTAACTCACTGACATGATAGTTTCTTTGAATTTTTCTGTCATTTACATATCATTGAAACTAGAATGTATGGTTCAACTTTGATTATCCACATGTTCATGTTTCATTGAATTTTTTGCAAGATTCTTTAAATTTATAAAGGAAAAACAATAAATATTTTTATGTGCTTTCTTTATCTGTTTCCTAGAAGCAATCATTTTTCCATTGATTTTCGTAAGTTTCGATTAAAACTTGCACCTTGTAAATCATGTAAATAAACGAGACTTGTATATCTTCTACTTAAATACAACTACTACAGTTACATTAGAGCATATGTACATATATATAGTGTTTAGTAATTATTTAGTTATTTCTCTCTTTTATTCATTTCTTTTAGGATTCTTAGATTGGCTTATGGAGTCATTAAACCCATCATAATGAGTTACACCAAACGGCTTAGGTTATTTAGACAACCCCAAACCAGACTTGCTCTTCTAGTTGGCAGATGGTCAATTTCATCCGTCAACAATGTCTTCGTTGATGGATGGTCCATATTCACTTCGAGAATTCAGGCTTCAGGAGTTTTCATATCTTTGTTCAGAAAATCCTTCGAAGTGGCATATATCCAAAGTGGGGAATCTGTCGCTACGTGTTCTCATTGATGGATGGTCCAGATTCCCTTCGGGGCTTCGACAATTCAGAATGTTGTGCTTGGAAATCTCTCGGAGTGGTATGTCTCCAAATTTGATGTGGAAGGTTCTCGGGACTTCGAAACTTCGACTCTTTGGCTCTTCGGCTCTCTGGGACTTCAGATGTCTGCGTACTTTGGGTGTTCTCATACTTTGTGGGTTCACTCTTGATGTTAAACCCTGTGCAATTTTGACACGTTGAATGCACGAAAATCATCAATCTGATTGACTTGATGTATCTCCACTATCAAAAGTCAACCTGTTTGTTTCCACAATCTGAGCCCGAAATTGATCGCTCTGGATTACTGCGTTTGTCCACGAGTGTTTTGTATGCATACAAAAAGGCTTGATTGACCTGCTGTGAGCTCAATTAGTAGAAAACATCATGACAAGCATTCTGAACAAAATACGGCATGTAATTATCCTTCAAGAAACAATAGAAACAAAAACATGCGCAAATACTCAATCAAGAAAGAAACGAATAAGAACCAAGTCACTCAGTAATGGGAAACTGACTCAAGTGGTACCCAAAAAAAAATATATGACAGAGGATTTTTTAGAGTGTGTTGAGTGCTCAACACATTAAACATTCATTTGGATTCTTATGAAACTTTAATGAAGTATATTGGTGCACTTCATAGTTATATTCGTCATACTTTACTATTGTTTAATACCACAAGTCTTGACGAAGTTTGTGTGCAATCCACTCACCTTGAGAACATGGGAAAGCATGTTCAAGAATATCCCACAAAGAAACCTTCCAATCTCCCACATAAGAAGTTTAAGAAATTTAAAAGGAAGGACAAAAAGACTGTCATTGTAAAGAGGGAAGAAAGAAAACCATATTGCACTCATTGCAATAATAATGGTCATGATGATGAACACTGTTGGAAACTATATCCAGAGAAGAGACCAAAACAACTTGGTGGAAAGGGGAAGACAAAGAATGTTGCTACAGGGCAACAAGATCCTGGTTCTAATTCAAGATACAAAGTAAACATCACAACGATTGGAGTATAAGGTAAAGATTCCCTTCATGCTTTTTCAAATTCCAATAATGAATCTCATGATGATGAAATAAAGAGGAATGAATTATTTCATATAAGAGTTGCATCCAAGCACACTAAGCTAGATACATTATTTGATCTGGGTTCCAAGGTAAACTTGATGTCTGAAGCACTTGTAAAAAAGATGGGTCTTAAAACTAAACCACATCCAAAGCCTTATCCTCTTGGTTGGGTATGTGATAAATAAAAACTTAATGTCACCAAGAAATGTAGGGTCATATTTTCTATTGCTTCAAAGTTGATTGATGAAGTGGATTTGGATGTTCTATTACTAGATATATGTGGAATAGTGCTAGGGAGTCCTTATCTTTGTGATAGAAAGGAAGTCTTCTTTTGTCATGAGAATAAATATAACCTTACTAAAGGGGGAGTGGAATATATTGTTAGATCCCACATCATGAGGGTAAACAACACACTTATTAGTGTAGGACAAATGAAGAGACTCATAAACACTAATAAGAGATATGTACTCATGGTCATAAGGGAAAAGGATGTCGGAACATCTGACGCCTTCCAAGCATGTGATCATTCTCATAAGAAAAAATTAATTGATCTTGTTTCTAAGTATGATGATATTTTCCAGGAACCAAATGGATTACCCCCTAAGAGGGAAATCCAACATGAAATACATATTCAACAGGATTATCGTCTTCCTAATGTGTGCATGTACAAGATGTCAGTTGTAGAGATGACAAAGATCAGAAAGTAGGTACAATGCTTAATGGATCAAGGCGTCATCGGGTCCATCTAATCTCCTTGTGGTTCTCTGATCATGATGGTGCCAAAGAAGGATGGCACATGGTGAATGTGTGTCAATTACCAAGCCTTAAATAAAATCACGGTGAAAAATCGATACCCTCTTCCTCGTATAGATGATTTACTTGATCAATTAAATAATGTTGTTTATTTCACTAAGTTGGATTTTCACAGTGGATACCATGAGATCAGGGTTGCAGAACATGATGCATGGAAAATTTCCTTTAAAACAAAACATGGATTGTTTGAGTGGTTAGATATGTCGTTTGTGCTTTGTAATGCTTTGGCAACTTTCATGCGTGTGATGAATGATGTATTCATGTCATTCCTAGATGATTTTGTGATTTTATGTTTAGATGAAATTCTTATATTTACTAGGAATTGGGATGAACATGTAAGTCATGTAAAGAAAGTATTGGATACTTTGCAAAGGGAAAAGTTGTATGTAAAATTTTCCAAATGTGAATTTGGTAAGACTGCACTTGTGTACTTAGGTCATATTGTAGGAAGAGGACAATTGAGAATTGATCTTTCCAAGATTGATGTAAATGTAAATTGGCCCAAGACCAAAAGTATAACCAAAGTACAAAGCTTCTTAGGTGTAGTCCAGTACTGAAGGAGATTCATTTCAAACTTCTCTTTTATTGCAGCTCCTTTGCATGCCTTAACCAATGTGAAGAACACTTTTCAGTGGGGAGGAAAGAAACAAAAATATTTCGACACTTTGAAGGAAAAGATCAATACCGCACCAGTATTAGCACTGTTGAATCTTCAACAACCTTTCAAGATCGAGAAATATGCCAACGGATATGCCATGGGTGCAGTATTGATGCAATATCATAAGGCTATTTGTTACCACTCTGAAAATTTTAACCAAGTTGTTGTTAACTATCCTACATATGATAAAGAGTTGTATGCATTAGTTCAAATTTGAAAGAAATGGAAGCACTACTTGTTAGGGAAGAAAAAAATCATACATACATACCATCAACCCTTACAATATCTCCAAGCAAAAACCAAACTGCAACAATCCCAAAATTACAGGTGGATGGGTTTTCTTCAACAATTTCATTTGGTAATCAAATACAAAAGCGTACGAGTAACAAGGTAGCCAATATGACTTCTAGACCTCCTATTGTTGCTTCTAGTATTTTGAAGAATGCTTCTTTATCTCATGATATCTATGTGGAACAATATGTCATTGATGAATATTTTAAAGAAGTATTTGAGAAGATAACCCATGGTGCATAGGTAGAGAACTAATTTCTGCAGGGAAAACTACTCTACCATCTTGGAAATCTATGTATTCCTACAAGTGAACGAGTCCATGTAATACGAGAAACTCACACCTCTCTTGTTCCTGGGAATTTTGGGGTAGGAAAAAATATGGCTCATCTACGGAGATTTTGTTACTGGCCTCAGATGAAATCAAATGTAACTAAATATGTAAAGGGGTGTGTGATGTGTTCTACTTGTAAGCCCACTAATAGAAAATTAGGGCTATACTCACCACTTCCTGTTCCATCCCATCCATGGGAAAGTATCTCCATGGATTTTGTAGGGGGTTTACCAATGTCGAAAAGGGGTCATGACTATTTGTATGTTGTAGTGGATAGGTTCAATAAGATGTGTATCTTGATGCCATGTAAAAAGAAGATCATTGTTGAGAAGACTGCTAATATCTTCTTTCAGTATGTTTGGGTTCACTTTGGGTTACCCACATTCATTATCTCGAATGGAGATGCTCAATTCCTTGGGTATTTTTGGACAAGATTTTGGAGAATGATGGACACCAAGTTGAAGAGGAGAACTTATTTCCATCCATAGACCGACAGACAGACATAGGCTGTTAACCAAACATTGGTACTTTTTCTTTGAGGCTACTGCAACAAGCATTCCAAGTTATGGTATGAACATATACCCTATCTACATCATTCTTACAATCGAGCCTTACATTCTTCCACTCATTGTTCTCCTTTCGAGAAATGTTTTGGGTATTTTCCTAAGGTCCCTTTGGACTTGATATATGGGAGATACATCGATTCAAATGAAGAGATAAATGAAGATAGAGCCCGCAAGTTCATCTAGATGATCCAACAGGTACACCAAGCAGTCAGGGAATAGTTGGAGAAAATCCAAGCACAATATAAAGCTCGACATCAAAAGCACAGGGTTGATCATCAATTCCAGGTTGGAGACCAGGTATGGCTTCACATCAGAAAGGATAGATTGAAGTGTGAAGAAAGAAACTCGAGCCCATCTGATATGGACCCTTCATTATTTTGGAGAAAAGCGATACTAATGTTTTTCATTTAGATCTTCCACCTTATATGTAGATTTACTCAGTTGTAAATGTAGAAAACTTGAAACTTTTTTATCCTCCCATGATGATGGATCAGGGTGAGGAAGTTTCAATAACTTCAGTTGATGAGTTTTCTCTTGAGTACTTGGACGATTTGATGGAAGATATCATCATGAACAGAAGGATGAGGACTTCACGCAGGGGCGATGTTGATTATATTTGAGTGGGATTAAAGGGCACATGTCCAAGCAAGAAAAAGTGGATTGAGAAGGACAAGGTGAGGAAACTCTTCCCTTAGTTATCTGTTGATTGATGAAATATTTTGGTGGTCCAAAATTCTCTCAATCGGAAGGCGTGATCCAAAAAGAATCTAGAGAAGACTAAGGATAACTCAGAATTCGTAGAAGTAAATCAGGAAGCACAGAATGGCCTCAATAGACAGAGAAAGAGAAAAAATCCAAAGTCTTCAAAGCTTGGTGAAGTTGGTATCATTACAAAGATATCATCACAAGCTTTCCAACGATGTAAATGACGCATCAAATGGAGTTACGGATCAAAAGGTATATGCGGTCAAAGTTTTGGTAATCCTAGCCCAGTCAACAGGGATGAGTCGCCATCCATACCGCTGATGTCAAAATTAGTACGGATGATGTCATCATATGTATAGTGTATGTAGAACACGCAGAGGGTGACATGTGTCATGATGATGTCAACATAGTGATGTGGCAGCACCAGAGGCTACCACGTGTTGCTCATTTTTTACTTTTCTGGTCAAATCCATGGACCAATGGGAACATGCCATATGGTAGTCTGTACAACCATGTGACAGACCATACAACCACCCGACAGGTGATGTGGAAGGCTGGCCTGGCAGAGGTTACGTGGATGTCCATGCAATGAGGTGACATGGGCCAATTAAAGGTCTCCATGTGGCCGAGTCATGGGTTGGCATGTGGCAGCAGGAAAATGCCCAAGGATGCCCAACAACCAAAATTTAAAAGGGATAAGGGGTTGGCTAGCACCAGCCCCTAGTCCGCTAAATCTGTCGCTATATCTGGAAGATCCGCCACAACCAAACCAC
>ML805152.1:223800-245146 GCA_009831015.1 Picea engelmannii | reverse complement strand
CAAAGATGTAATGGGGTTGAAGGTGTTGGGTTAATCTTGACTCGTTCATAGAATAGATAAGTTAACCTTGATGTTTTCATTAATGGATTTACCATTGGTGTTTTTTGGGCCCATGGTATTTTCCCATGGTATTATATGTGATGAATCCTATTTAAATACCTGAAGAAATCCATTGTAAGATGCCTCAAATATCTCATTGTTTGGTTCAATTGGATAAGGTGGTGAATGGGCTTGGGAAAGGCATCGGGTAAATTTTACTACATTAAATCCCTATTTTCATGTTGGTTTGGGTAAAAGAAATTTTGTAGAGAGGGAGAAGTAAAGGGGAAAACAATTTTTTGTGGTTGTCTCTATTGACATAAGGATCATGGTTTATTGGAGTTTAATTGTTGCAATCCATTTCTCTCAACAAATATTATATATTAATTTGTTTAAAGAAATATTTATGTTAGAAAACAATTCCAACACATACAAATGTTGTAAGAATCGACATGTCATTCTAATGCAGTGAGACCTGCTTCTTATATTCTTTATATCAATAGTGAATCCATGTATAAATTGAAGATATATTTCATACTATCAATAGTGAAACCCTAGTCTGGATATTGATTGTCTCGGTGTCTTAGTGGAAATATATTTGGATCCCTATGACCTTGGTGAGCATCTCAAGCCCAACACTTAAGCATTCATTGGTTTCATATGATATTAGTGGGGACACATAATGTATAGTCATTCACGGTACTCAGGCTTATGAACACTCTCCTTGGACAACTTCATCCTCAATGTCGATAGAAGTTCCCATACACGAGACCCTAGCTTATGGATGAGCCATTTATAAACACATTTCTTAGCCTACTTCACTCTCACCGTTGAGGGAAACACTCATACATGAGAATTTGACTTAGGGATGTACATCATAGGTTCAAGCATTGAGGGTAGTGGTTTTCAAAGGGGGATGTAATTGTGGGATCCCTGCAAGGATGTAATGGGGGTTGAAGGTGTTGGGTTAATCTTGACTCGATCATAGAGTAGATAAGTTGACCTTGATGTTTTCACTAATGGGTTTACCATTGTTGGTTTATGGGCCCATGGTATTTTCCCATGGTATTATATGTGATGAAGCCTATTTATATACTTGAAGAACTCCATTTTAAGATGCCCCAAGTACCTCTAAGGTGTTGAATGGGCTTGGGCAAGGTATCGGGTAAATTTTACTACATTAACCCCCTATTTTCATGTTGGTTTGGGTAAAAGGAATTTTGCAAAGAGGGAGAAGTGAAGGGGACAATTTTTTTTTGTAGTTTTTTCTATCGACATAAGGGATCATGATATATTGGATTTTAATTGTTGCAATCCATTTCTCTCCACAAATATTAGATATTAATTTGTTTAAAAAAATATTTATGTTAGAAAATAATTCCAACACATACAAATGTTGTAAGAATCAACATGTCATTGTAATGAGTGAGACCTGCCTCTTGTATGCTTTATATCAATAGTGAATCCCTATATAAATTGAATATATATTTCATACTATCAATAGTGAAACCCTAGTCTATCTATTGATGGTGTCGGTGTCTTAGTGGAAATATATTTGGATCCATATGACTTTGGTGAGCGTCTCAATCCCAACAGTTAACCATTCATTGGTTCCATGTTATATTATTGGGTACACATCATGTATAATCATTCATGGTACTTGGGCTTATGGAAAATACCCTTGGACTACTTCATCCTCAACGTCAAGATAATTTCCCATGCATGGGACCCCAACTCATGGATGAGCCATTTATAAACACATTTCTTAGCCTACTTCATTCTCATGATTGAGGGAAACACACACACATGATAATTTGAATTAGTTAAGTACATCATAGGTACAAACATTGAGGGTATTTGATGCATCCCCCCTATTCTCCTTCGGGATACGTGACCTCCCGATCAAGGATCTTCGATTCTGTAAGCCAAATCGACTCTCTAAAACCTTGATGGTATCACTTTGTGTTACAGGAAAATCCACCCGCGGACAAGTGGATTTCCTCTTGGATACTGGACCCCTATGACCAAGAGATAAAAGTGCTATTGTGGACACTGAATTTCCTTTACATGAAGCTAAAATATGAAAGAGGAAGAAGGAATAAAAGTAAATACCTTTTTATTGACGTTTGTCCTTTCTTGATCCAGGCTGATCGTGATCTCCAAGTTCTTCAGAAGGTCCTGCAATATAATGAGCAACAACAACAAGACATAATTCCTACTCTACCAATGATTAGGTTCATAATGGATCTATGAAAGAAACAAGTTCATGAAATGTACACAAACTTTAAGGAAATAGGCCAAGCATAGATTTATATTAATGAGAACAAAGTGGTGCTTACATCCATGGATGTAGGTGCAACAGCTTCACCAAGATCTCTTTGTCCCAACCCTTTCTCAAATAATCCACACACAGAATATTGATGATTCAATGGTATCTCCCTTATGATATCATAAGTTAGATGCTTCACAATGTCTCCATCTTCCTTTCACCATGAGAACGCCTCCTTATATAGGCTTGGAGAGGCCTAAACACTTGAAAGATATTTGGGATAAGTTGAGGATTCTTCTCCTTTAGTTGTGGATCTTCCCTAGGATCATGGCTTGACCTCAGATTCAAATCCAACTACCTTCAAAGATTGAGGGTATTCTTCCCTGATTTCTCTCAACAAACCAAAATTCGCTCAAAAAGGGAAGTGCTCCCTCTAAATGGGGCACAGAGCATTGCAACGCTCCCCCAAAAGAGGGAACAGAGTGCCAACGCTCCCTAACAGTGTATAGGGGAGTGTTGCCTTCCAAAAATTATATTTGAGTGGGTTTCTCAGTGGGAAAATACTTGTACTCTTTGTCAAATGATTTATCCTCTTCAAAACCAGTCTTTTGAGGTGTCTTAAGTGTCCTTATGATGTCGTTAGAGGTACGACATAGGCAATATGACATTATGATTTTTATGACACTTGCGACACTTGTGGCCAAAATACGACACTTGTGACATTGGTAATGATGACACTAGGCCATCATCATAATGAGTAATTTTGATGTGTAACAGATTGCCCCCCAAAGTACAAAGTTAGAAGATGGGAACTGATGACTAAAGTACTTTGTAGAATTTTTCAAGCAAGGGTACATGATCAGAGAACCTGATAGAAGTTGCACGCAACCATCAAACAAATATTAGGACATGTTTCAAACCCAAGGCAGACATACCTATGCTTGAGTGATAAAGACTTTCAAGGTATGGCCGCCATAAAATGCACTGTGCATCCATAATGATATTGACAAAAAGGTATAGCCAGTGAAGATACAATGTGGATCCATACTCCTATGACCTGAACTGATCGTAGCCACGAAGAATACACAATGGATCTATGAGATAATAAGACATAGCCATGACCAATACAAAGTGGATCTATGTGACAGTATATGTGTTAATGTTCAAAAGAAACTCCATCGCAACCTGGGAAAAGTTCATATAAGAGTGATGACTCAACCCAGGGTCTTTTTACCGATCCTGGTGTAGTAAGAATCCAACCATGTGAATAGATTTCCTGATGTCGAACATGGAAGAAACCACTTGATTACCAGTCAATGAGGTGAACCGTTAACAAGCGCAAGAGAGATCACCATTGATGTGAATGATTCCTAGGTTACTCTAGTACATTCCAACAAATGTGAATGTATGAGCTGAAGTCGAACATTCGTGGAATCATACGATCAAAGGTCAATGATGTAAACCCACTATCGGACATGAGGAGGCCTGCCATTGAGGCATGCAAGTCCCAAGGTACTAACTGGTTTCTAGGTCTAATCCCTGAATAATGTGCTGAAGTCGACATGAATAGACTTGTTGCAGGAGAGCCTTGATGTATCCCCCATCAAAGACAGGAAATTGACACAGAGATGTAATTGGTGGATCAAATGAACATATAATGACACGAGTATTGAAATAGGAATTTGTGATGGTTGAATCTTAAGACAGATACTTCCCTTGAACATTGAGGCATGACAATAGAAACTTGACATGGACCAAAACTTGATGATGCAGTGGATACTAGGACTTTCGTCGAGTGACCCAAAGGAGTAAGGAAACTTAAAGGATTGGTTTAGTGCAGAGGTTCAATGGATTGAAATGCGTGCAAAGATAAAATGTCATGTTCAAGGGTGACTGTAAGAACTATTGGTAATGTTCTCAAAAACTGCTTGGCTTGCTTCCTTCAATTTTTTCCCCATCCAGATAGACAAGTACCTCTTTTTGATTTAATGAACTGAAGGAGGGTAAAACATGCTCGATATAACTCACCTTCAGTATGTTTCTCTTCCTTTTTAATGAACCGGAAGAAGGGTTTGGTCCCATATGGGCCCTTCAATGTATGATTGTTTAATGAGTCCAAAGAAGGTAAACTCGGTGATTTTTCATATTTAGAGAGTCTGAAAAATGACTTAAAGATGACTCCAGTGTTGTCCTTTTTCGTGATGTGAGTCTCACGAGGCCGACAGAGAGATAAATTATCACTCGAAAGACGCCCTTTCAAACCTTTTAATGAGTGGGAAAGGATGTAAGATCACTCTACAATTTTTTCACATTTAGAGAGTCTGAAAAGAGCTTAAAGAAGACAACAAGGGGTTCCTTTTTCGTGTATCCATGCAGGTCCAAAAAAGAGATAAAAGTTTACACGATGCATTCTTATGTTTTTTATCTTGAGAACGAACTAAGACTATGCTCGTGGATGTGATAAGATGAAAAAACGAACAAAACTGCTCCGAAATCTGCAAATAATGTCAAAATTGCCTTCTAGGGGATCAATAAGGCCTCCAAATATTTTAGAAAACCCCAAAATAACTATATCTTAGGAAAAAATGAAATTTTATAAATAGTAATATAGGGAAAATGTCAATTACCATTTCATTTGTGCAAAGATTTGTAGCAGTGGAGATTTTGTGATTTGGAGGTGAATCTTGCATTGTTTGTTGCCAGATCTAGGATCATCTGTTTTCATCACTGTCAGGATGAGGTTGGTGCTCTTCTTCCTCTCTTCAATTTGTATGGTTTACATTTGGTTTTTAGGAAAAAAATGTTTTTTAAAATTGATGCCCTGGGTCACCCAAAAACCCAAAAAGGGTCGACGGTCCTATGAAACTCTAAGGGAGGTGCTATTTGATTTGTTTATCACTCCTATAGGCATGAAGATAGAACACTGACACTATGATTTGAGAGAGATAGGGGCACTTCTCGAAATGCACAAGCAAAATGCCCAAAAATGTGAGCGCTCCCTCAAAATGTGAAGGGGAGCGTTTTAATTTTTTCAAACACCCTGGTGGCCATTGTGAGGGTGCATTGGCGCCCTGATGTGCATATGAAGGGGGTGTTGGCCTCATAAAATGAGCAAATTTTTTTTTTAGAGTTTTTCAATTGCCCAAAAATTGTCGGAAAACTTGATTAATGAACTTTTGTTGTTGATGATTGCAAGTGACTTCGGAAATAATCATGATCGAGTGGAAATAAAGGGAGAATGAGCTCAATGATGTGGCTGCCTTGCAATGTCCCCGATCAAGGGCTGCATTGAGGAATTGTTGTCTCCTCAAGTACTTCAAGATGCAAAAAATGAAGAAAGAGGTTCTTCTTCTTGAGCATATGATTGAGTTGTGGGAAGTTGCAGAGAAAGGGTTTCGAATTGGAACACAACTTCTTACCATCGAGTTGGAAGATGTGTACTTCCTAACAGGCCTCTCGAAAAGAGGGGCCCTTGTTGTTTTATCCGGACAGAGGGTACTTCCCGTTCCTATGGAGGAGTACTTGGCAAACCACTATGTCCCGAGATCGAGATTAGTGGGAGGTAGAACTGCCATCAAAGACATCAGGGATATACCTCTTAGATCTATCATGTTTTCCATTATGAGTATAGCGGGCAATACCAGCTCACACTTAGTCTCAAGATCACAGGTGGCCTATGGTTTACAATACCTAGAGCCAACACTATTTAACTGGAGTGAACGGTTCCTTCAGAACGTGAAGGAGCGGATTACGAGATGTAGAGCAGGGCAGCAGAAGAAGTTCGTATATGGTTCATCCTTGGTCACATTCTTCTTAGAACACATTCCTTAGATGCAACCTTATGTAGCTTTAGCAGTACAACCAGTGAGAGAAACATGTATGGAGCGATGGACTAGTCTATCCCCGAGGCTAGGATCAGAGTCAAAGTTCAAGTTCACCATTGATTTCTTCTCTTGGCTGAGATGCCAATTTCTCATGATAGAATACTTCCCATATGCTGAAGTGGATTTTTGGGGAAGCATGGAATTGGTTTTGCCAATAGGAGAGGATTGGGATGTATCAGGTAAGAAACCAAAAATAATCTTGTCAAGTGTTTTTTATTTTATTTTAAAACTTATATTATTATTTTTTTGGGTACGTAGAAGATTTTCTAATGGATATATCATTTCATCATGTAGGAAAGGGAACAATACGATCGATAGAGATACCAGCACCGGGATGTCACAGAGATGCTTAGATTGTATCAGATCCAGGAGTAGGAGGTCTCCTGGAGGTTGAAAGAAACATCCAAGGCCTCATGATGGGTATCCCTCATCTTTGGAGGTGGGAGGTGCCCCTACATCTACAGAGACACACCGTGGGAGTGCCTGAGAGTGTTTAACTCTTTACTGAGGCATGTAGCCCATGCAGTGATATGCTATTCACAACACAATGCGATGAAAGGAGATTAGAGTCTCCTTGATGACATGTATAGTCTATATGATGACGTTTATGGGTGTGAAGACCCAATATTTTTCCTTTCTAAGTACTTTTTTATGTAACCAAACTTTTTCATCACACAATATATATATATATATCTGAGTTTTTGCAGTGCCAAAATATGTCTTAAATGTGATGTGTTTATGCAATGTGTTTTTAATTTACATGTGATGTATGATGTGATTTATTTCTTTTATGAAACCTTATCTATGTGCGAGATATTGATCCATGATGTAATTGGCTAATGAATCTGAAATGGTATTGAGTTCTCTTGGAATATGTCTATATTTGATGAAATCAAACATTCATTCAAGACGACAAACTCTTAAGTGAAGACGTAGCAGGATAGGATTGCGAATAACGTAGATACGATTAAGTTGACAGACCACAAGTTGAGAGTCTAGGTTGACGATCATATGAGAAACACCTAGGGAGGAGGCTTCAGTTAAAAGTCTGATGACAACATGATATTTTTCCATGTTGTTAGTTTTTGATCCCGAGAAAATACCTACTCAACTCACCAACTCATCAGAGTGGTAAATGACCCAAGATGTAGAAGCAACGCTTTGGGTGTGTCGACTAGCGCCATCTGCAAACCCGAAAAAGATAGGAAAGGAAGATGTCATATGGGCATGAAAACACAATACATATTATAAGTGGCAAAGGAAAAAACTCGAGCACGCAAAAGAAAAAGACACACCAACCTAAAAAAATACAAGAGTATAAAAAGCACACATGGTAGATGATCTAAGCATAGTAATTCTTAAGGTCAAGCCCGTTCTGGGGTTTACCCACAGAGATTTCGTCATAGTCGACTAACTCGTAGGCGCCTCTGTGTAGAACACATTTCACGATGTAAGGACCATGCCACATAGGTTCTAACTTGTCTGTGCCTAACTTGTCATGAGCCTGGTCATAGACGAGGACTAGGTCTCCTTCTACAAAAGTCTGAGACTGAATGAATTTGTCATATTGATTCTTGATTCGCTTTTGATATGTCTCGTTAACAAGAGAAGCATCACGACATGTTTCGTCCATCCTGGTCAGATGTAAGAAACGTTCTTCTTCAACAGAAGTATGGGACAAGAGTTCTACTTTAAGTTTCAGCGATGGAATCTTGCACTTGATTCGTAAAATAGCTTTGATGCCATATACTAACTGAAAAGGAGTGAATCTAGTAGCGGTTTTCACTGAGGTACGATAAGCCCAGAGAGAGGAGAAAATTTGTAGATGCCAGGATGTCTTGATTTCCCCTACCATACGTTGAATCATGGTTTTTAGTACTTTTTTTATGGCTTCAACTTGTCCATTAGCTTGAGGATAGTACGGGGATGAGTTTTGATGGTGAATACCCAACTTGGCATGCAACTCACTCATCATCTGGTTTTGAAAGTGTGAACCATGATCAGTGACAATGGCGTGTGGAACACCAAAATGAGTGATGATGTGGTTAAAAAAGAAAAGAGTTGCAGTACGGATATCATTCAGAAAGGTAGGCATAGACTCAGCCCATTTTGTAAAGTAATCGATGGGGATGATTATATAACCATGTCCCCCGACTGAGGTAGGATTACACTGCATGAAATCAAAATCCCATTTGGCAAAGGGGCCAATGGAAATAATGGGATGCAGCGAAGCAGGGTGGGTTCATGCCATTTTGTTAAAAACTTGGTAGGGTGGGAATTTTTTGACTACCTCAATACAATCTTTGAAAATCAAGGGCCAAAAGTAGCCAAAACATAAAATCATCTGAGTTGTAGCCATCCCAAAAAGGTGACCGCCACATGCTCCAAGGTCACAATCATTCAAAACATGTTTAGCCTCTTCATGAGTCAAACATCATCAGAGAATAGTATCAATACCATGGCGATACAAAGTGTCATCGACGACGAGAATGGTGACGAATATGTCGATGTTATTCTCGAGAGATATTAAGTTGAAAACGTTGGTTTTGAAGATAAAGGAGAATATCTCCATACCAAGGGTTAGACTTTCTAATGAGGTACAAATTTTCATCGGGGAGAGAATCTTTGGGATCAGTATCTTCATCGGCATGGGGAAGGTCACAGATAAGCTCCACAAACACCAAGGATTTTTTGGCTTTGGACTTAGCAAATCTGAGATCGAATTCCTGAAGGATGACGATCCATTTGGAGTATTTTCCCTTGAGAACTTGACATGTCAAAATATGATACATAGGGTTTGAGTCCGCAATAACAGTGGTGGTGCATAGCAAGATGTAGTGGCAAAATCTCTGGACAACAATGATAGCTGCCAGAGCCAACTTCTCAACCTGTGAATATCAAAGTTCTGGTCCAGATAGACTTTTGCTCATATAATATATCACATGTTCTTCACCATTGGGGTCCTCTTGAACTAACACCATAGCAATAGTGGAAGTAGAGGCAGTTGAGTAAAGGATGTAGTGCTTCGTATAATCTGGAGGATGCAACAAATATGTGTTGGTCAAGGCATGCTTAAGAGCATCAAAAGATCGTTGAGCAGTGCCATCCCATATGAAAGGGGTGTCTTTCTACAATAATCGCATGAATCCTTTAGTAATATTAGTGTAGTTACAAATGAAGCGACGAAGAAAGTTTTCTTTCCCTTACAAAATTTGGATCTGGGTCAAATTATTAGGTGGGGGTAAAGCAAGAATATCTTTAATCTTTAAGGGATCCACCCGAATCCCATCCTTAGAGACAACGAAATCGAGGAGTCAACCAGATTCGACAACAAAGATACACTTATGTGGGTTCAAATGAATACGGTAGAACCGACATCGAAGAAAAATATCCCGTAGATGACCAATATGGTCTAATCAATTGGATGAGTGGGCAGGTAAATCATCGAGGTAAGGTTCTGCAATATTCTTGATATTGTGGAAAG
This sequence comes from Picea engelmannii, assembly GCA_009831015.1. Classification (NCBI taxonomy): domain Eukaryota; kingdom Viridiplantae; phylum Streptophyta; class Pinopsida; order Pinales; family Pinaceae; genus Picea; species Picea engelmannii. The sequence continues at coordinate 235,470 of ML805152.1, read as the reverse complement.
CGTATGACATAGCCCGTTGTAATGTAGCACCAACATTTTTAAGGCCAAATGGTAGTTTCTGATAGGCAAAAGTTCCCCACGAGCAGATGAAGGTCGTCTTATGCTGATCGGCAAGTAAATTCTCAATCTGGCTGTACCTTGAGAATCCATCCATGAAAGAGAAAATCACGCTACCAGCGCAATTATCAATGATCTGGTTGATGAAGGGCGTAGGGTAATTTTCCTTCGGACAAGCCTTATTGAGGTCCCTATAATCAAAACAGAAATGAATGGTCCCTTATTTCTTGGTGACCGGAACGAGATTGGAAACCCATTCCATCAAGGGGATAGGATAAATGAAGCTAGATTTCAAAAGTTTCTCAAATTCTGCCTTTATAGCCGCGGTTTTCTTGGGATGAATCAGGCAGAGTTTTTGTTGAACAGGTTTAACACCTGGGTAAGTTTTGATTTCATGCACAATGATCGACGGGTCGATCCCTGGCATTTCCTCATATCTCCAAGTGAAGATGTCGTAAAATTCTTTGAATAAGGCGGTATAAGAGACCACCTCCTCGGGTGTACAATTAGCACCGAGATTAAAGTTTTCCATAACACCTTCTTTGATCAAAATATCAATAACAATTGTGGTAGAAATGTTTCCTAAATTCCCCTCTGAAATGATATCCCGGGTAAGTATAGGAGACTGTGGAGAATCAACAACATCAGGAGGAAAGATAGAGTGTCCTGAATTTCTTCGAGAGGTGGAAGAAAAGAAGAGAGATGGTGGTTATCATCCCAAGGCATGTCATCAATAATAAGCATTTCCATGATTGATTCATCAAAAGGAAAAATTTGGGAAATGTAGTCGAAAACAAAAGACAAGGGATTCAACGAGGATGACATCAAGTAGGTATCGGGCACCAATAGATGTTGGTCATTTGAAGAGGGAGAGGCAGATTGGATAGCAGCGTATGATGCCTCGGTTGGACTTAGTGTCATGGTGTCACCTAGTGCATTGAATTCTAGAGGACTAGGTACAATCCAAGGTTCAGATGATTCCAAGGATTGATAAGCTGTAGTCGAAATCATATTGACGGTGGAAATATGATGTGTGGTAGGTAGAAGTGGTGTAGGGAAAGTACCCATAAGGATAGAATATTTCAGCAAGCCAACACCAATGATTTCATACGTGATCTTGTGATCTCCAAAGAAATGAATATTGTTGGTAGAAGGAGCGCAAGCATCGGGTGTACAAAAATCTAACTGATCGATAGTGACAATTTTACCCTGAGGAGGAAATTGTACACATCGAAACACCGATGAAGTGACGACAGTCATAGAGTAAAACCAACTTCTTCCAAGTAATAGGTTGTAATTGAGGGGAGCATCAACCACCTCGACGTCAACTGAGACATTTTTGTCGCCCAATTGAACAACTAAGGACTGCAAGAGCCTGTGAGGATGAAAACCTCACCCATCGAATGTGCGTAACATCGTAGGGGATTTATTAAGTGCGGGGGATTTCAAGATTTTCCAACAAGTCAAAGACATGACACAAGTAGAGGCTCCCTCATCCAAGATAGTTCAATGGATTTGTTGATTGTGAACAACCACATCTATTTGAAAAGCTAATTGGTGAGAGAGTCGAGACTTATAATTATCCAGGTTAAACATGATGTTATTGGACGACTCAGAATCAAAGGTGCCAATAGAAGCCAAGAGCATTCTACATTGACTTGGGGAGTGTTGTAGAACTTCTAACGCAGACATAGCACACGACGCTTGAGCCAAATATTCAACAATGTTGTAGTTTTGGGTGGCACGTGAACTAGGATTAAAAGTAGATTTCCGAATAGTGCTCTTGGGAGGGCGTAATATAGATTCAAATGAAGGTCTCTTGATCTAAAGTGATCTGGACAGAGGATTAACAGATGGAGGACTAACGGAGGATGGTGATGGATCTGGTGAAGAACCATTCGTGACCTTGGATTTGTTAGGTTTAGCCAGTGTGTCGTATGTCGTAGAGAGAGTGGTTAAATCAATCCCGTTAAACATATAGATATGGGCACTTGTCGAGGCTTCATCACAAGGATGGCTAGAACTGACCCCAGGAGAGGGGGTTTGAGAAACCATGGATTTCTGCTATGGAAAAGGTTGAGTAAGCATGACAGGTTGGGAATTTCCCTTAAAACATTTGGCCACTTCATCATGATGTGGAAAGTCTCGAGTGTAGTGATTGTCACCACAAATGAGACATGGGAACTTCGGCTTCCACTGTGGTTGCTTTTCGGTAGTAGGTGTTTGAGTTTGAGTTTTTGGTTGTTCATTATTATTATTCTTTTTTGGTTTATTTTTTGTCTTCTTCTTACCTCCATATTGTTGTGAAGGGGCAGATTGAATTGCATTCACCTCAGAGATTTGAGCTTGGGGGGAGGTAGAGGAGGGTGTGGTCTAACTGGGAGCAAATGCCGAAGAAGACCGCTGTGTCATTTTAGTCGAATGGGAAGTAGATTGGGTTTTGACGGAGCCAATAAATCCATCCGCATGTGATGTGGATGATGGTTTAGATGGATCGATAGTGGCATGGGTAGAATTTGGTATCAACTCGTACGAAGTACCAGATTGTGAATAAACCAAATATAATTATTGAGCCCGATCAATGGATTCTTCCTTGGTGACTACACCACCCATGGTGACATCATGAGAAATCAGGGGTAAAAGTGATTTAGTAAACCATTCCGCCAATAATTGGTCAGGAATGATTTCTTTGATCAACCTTCGTCATCATCTCCATTCATGAATATGATCAGAGATATGCACGGATTTCGTCTGTCAAAGGGAGGTCAAGAGTTCAGTACCCATCTCGTATCGAATGAGTAGTTGAAAGTGCGCGAGGAAGGACATGGCAAGGGACTTGAAATCTTGGAAAGAACCACATGGTAGTTCAATATACCACTTGGCTGTCGAGCCCATAAGTGTTCGCTGGAAAAGACACAAACGTACAGAATTGTCCATTAAGGAGTTTGATGAACACCATAAATGGAAGGTCATTACATGGTTATTGTGATCTTCTCTAGGTTTACCGTCAAATTTTAGAATATCATAAGGTAATTTGGCAGGAATCACTGACCAGTAAGGAGAATGTAGTATCGGATCATTGGTCAATCGAGACAAGTCTGGGAGATCTAGAGTCATAATAAACGGTAGTTGTCGGTTAACCTGGGGGTGATACTGATGTGGCATAGGGACACCAGTAGGACCGTAAACTAGGTTATATGGATAATTGTATCCAATAGGTCCTCTTACATGGGGTTGTTGCTGACTAGTATAACCAAGATTTGATGAAGGTTGAGAGGTATTTTCATAGGGAGGATAACCCGACGGGTTTTAAGGATTGTAAGATGGATAGTTTACTTGCCCATAAGAAGGATAAAAAAATTTCCCTTAAGGAGGATAAGCAGTCCATCCTTGAGGTGGATGCGTGTTAGCCCCATGGGGAAGATAAATATTGGACCCATGGGAATAAGAAGGTTGTTGTTGTGCTTGAGAATTTTGTCCCCCGGAGAATAGTGGATTTCTCAAAAAATGAATGTGCCAAGGATTTTGTGTGGCATTATGTCCATACAATGGGTTATGGACTCCAGTCTAAGTTTTCTCCCCAGGTGGAGGTTGTGTTCCCATTCGATTTTGACCACCAAACGGAGGTTTCCCCCCAAATGGAGGTTTCCCTCCAACTGGAGGTTTCCCCCCAAATAGAGGTTTCCCTCCAAATGGAGGTTTCCCTCTAAATGGAGGTTTCCCCCCAGCATGAGTTTGAGTGGATAGAGGCATATAGGAACCAAAAGGGAATGAATGACCAGTGCCTCCAATTGGATTGGAGACACCAAGACCAGCTCCTCCAAGTGTAGGTATAGAACCAACAATGACATTATATTTAGGAGGAACACAAATTCCAGAGACTTCGGGAGAAACCTGGGTAGTGTTGACAGCAGAAGGATTTAGATATCTGTACCCAAGTGGGAGTGAAGGATTTGGTCTAAGTGGTGTTCCAATCAGAGCTTGGGATGGTGTCACATTTTCGGTGGGGATTGTATCAACATGCAGGACCATAGTGGAATAGGCCATTTAGAGAGGAATGTTCGATCAAGGATCAACTGACTGTGCGTATGGAACGATGGTGATACTACTAGATACAATGAAAAAGTAGTCTAAAGGTACCGTTTATGTAGTAGATGTTTTGGGTAACTCAGGTACGACAGGTGTATCAACACCTGCCCCTGAGCCAAAAAGATCCTGCACCATATGGGGCGGGGTTTGAAATATGTCAGTAGTCTAAAAATGATCATGGCCATCAGGGCCCTCAAAAGGTTCGGTTGGTATTCCAGAAGTCTGAACAACAAGTTATCTGGATGAATTTAGTCAGAGAATACATCTCTCGGAACTATGAGGAAGTTGAAAAAGACTCTAGAGAATCAGAAACTCAGAAATGGTCTAAAGAGTCATTTCTTTCCACTTGTGAAGTGGCAGTGTCTTGGACCTCACTCTATTAAGGAGATCCCTTAGGTGGATCAACAAGCAAAGGTTGGTAACCTTCGGGATTTTCCGGGGGTAGCCCTTTCATTCTGCGTGAACAGCATGGAGGGTCAATATTGCCAGAACCAAATACTTTACGGAAAAAATCCATGGCCAACTAACAAAAAGAAACAACATGCACTAATAAAATATAAGAATCAAAACCAAGCACACAAAGCCTTCTCTCAATGATCGTACTAGTTGGTGATGAAATCCAACGTCGCGTGATCAAGTCAAGAAGGGGCTAGGATATGGTGGAACAATTACGATGGAGACTTGCTTAACAGACTTACGCCTTGGTGCAATCTTCCACACAGTAATTGTGGATTTACCCTCCAAGGAGCCCGAGTGAGTTTGACCACTTTCTGTTCCAGGTACAACAAAGACTTCCCTTCACCGTCACCTTGTGTAAGTACCTAAAGACTATGGCTACTAAGGACATCCCATTTAGCCCCTGGGTGGGTACAGTCGACAATCCAGTCTGAACGTATGGGCAGGATAACAGGTTTGAAATAAACTCGAGAGGCTCCCACACATAATCGTGCATATACCCTCAAGTGACCCCCAATATATGATCCAACCACTACAAACGGTTGAACCACGGAGGGATAATCTTTGTAACTCTCCCGAATGTGACCTCGTGCGTAAGCCTTATGTGAGAGGTGGATCCTAGAAATCCTATATGACAATTGGATTTGCTCTCCCTATCACAAGATGATATTGTTTGTTTTGAATACTTTGGAGAGTTGTGCTCGCAGCCTAATCCAAAGAACTAATCCTAGCCTAATGTTGGTGGAAGATTCTAAAAAAAAAATGTTCTAGATAAATTTTAATTAGCGTTAATTTTTCATTTGTTCTTTACTCAAGGGTGTATGAAAGTGAAATTGATGGTATTGTGACTCAATTCCCCAAAAATGCACAAGAAAATGATAATAAGTCTTTTCTTTCATTGAATGCCTATTTAAGGGAAGGAGAAAAATGTTATTTTCATTGTCAAACACTAAGATGCAGTATCCTCGTGCAATTGTTTCTCAATCAAATCCAATGTAAAGCTAAAATTTTCAGAAATATATTCTAATATCTGAACCAATCACTAAAATATGTCATTTTTCTTATATGTGAATGACAATCAATTTGATGCAAAACTTCTTATGTCAATTAGACTTTAAGATCTCAGATTTCAGACAATCAGAAGAAAATTCGATACAAACAGGAACACACTCCCGTTATGATTAAACAAGAAAGACAAAGATAACCAAACTTGCAAAAAAGAACCAAAAACTCAAAAAGAAAGAAAAAGGGCTTGGACAAGATGACCTCAAAGATCAAATGGAATGGTACATAGACCTTTGAATTTCCTCACAAAAGCTTTTGCTCAGTCAGATAAATGAGAAGAAAATAGTAAGTTGACTCTAAATCGTCAAAGACAAAGAGTGACTTCAAAGTAAGGAAATAAAATGTCAAAATTACAAACAAAAGGTGATCAATTCTTAGAAATCAGAGTGTTGAAGGCCAAGACAAAGATGTATTGAGGCTATGAGACTCTAAGCAAGTGCCAAAAACAAGAAATGAACCTCAGAGAATGAAACCCTAGAATATTTTTCATAGAAAAGGGGAAACACTTTGGTGTAAGGGGCACTAGAGCATTGTAACGCTCTGTGTAATACCAGCAGGGAGAGCCAACGCTCTGGTAGCAAGGGTAGGGGAGCGCTAGCCTCTAAAAATTCAGAAAAATGCCAAGAAACTCAAAACATCAAGCAAACTCAGTCAATCAAATTGAATATGATGAAATCAAGATCCAATCAACAGATCCAAGAATCAGAGACACAATATGGAGAAGGTCAAAGAATGAGCAAAGGACAAAACAAGACCTAGGAAAGGAATCAATAATAAAATATCCTCCCTAGTGGAGTCGCCAATTTTTGTTACAAGAAAATCCCCCTGTGAACAAGTGGATTTCCTCTTGGATACTAGACCCCTATGACCAAGACAGAAAAGTGTTATTGTGGACACTGACTTTCCTTTTCATGAAGCTAAACTATCAAAGAAGAAGAAGGAAGAAAAGTAAATACCTTTTTATCGACGTTTGTCCTTGCTCGATCCAGGCTGATCTTGATCTCCAAGTTCTTTAGAAGGTCTTGCAATATAATGAGAAACAACAACAAGACATACTTCCTACTCTACCAATGATTAGACTCATAATGGATCTATGAAAGAAACAAGTTCATGAAATGTACACAAACTTTAAAGGAAACAAGACAAGCATAGATTTATATTAATGAGAACAAAGTGGTGCTTACAACCATGGATGTAGGTGTAGCAACTTCACCAAGATATCTTTGTCCATAACCTTGATAAAATAATCCACACACAGAATGTTGATGCTTCAATGGTATCTCCCTTATGAGATCATAAGTTAGATGCTTCACAATGTCTCCATCTTCCTTTCACCATGAGAAGGCCTCCTTAAATAGGCTTGGAGAGGCCTAACCACTTGAGATATCTTCGGGATAAGTTGAGGATTCTTCTCCTTCAGTTGTGGATCTTCCCTAGGATCATGGCTTGACCTCAAACTCAAATCCAACTACCTTCATAGATTGAGGGGATTCTTCCCTGATTTCTGTCAACAAACCAAAATTTGCTCAGAAAGGGCAGCGCTCCCTCTGAATGGGGCATATAGCAGCAATGCTCCCTGACACTGTATAGGGGAGCGTTGCCTTCCAAAAATGATATTTGAGTGGGTTTCTCAGTGGAAAAATACTTGTACTCTTTGTCAAATGATTTCTCCTCTTCAAAACCAGTCTTAAGTGTACTTATGATGTCGTTAGAGGTACGACATAGGCAATATGACAGTATGATTTTTGGGACACTTGCGACACTTGCGGCCAAAATGAGACACTTGAGACATTGGTAATGACGACACTAGGCTATCATCCTAATGAGTAATTTTGATGTCTAACACTTTGTAACTAAACGCAAGCTCTTTCAGCCTTTTGGTGCAGGTTCTATGGCACTCACAACGTCTCCCTTCGTGTTGTTCCACTATCGTGTTTCAGGTGCTAGCCCATTTTCCATTAGCCCCTTCCTGGATGTGACCTTGGACTATGACATCACATAAACACGTGATTGAGGGGTGACCAAAAGTGGTTTGAAAACACATCATTTTTCTCCCCACAATTCACTACCAATCGCCACACGTCGTTTTGGTGATACTATGGTTTCAATTGTGGCCCGCTCTCATATTTTTAAAGTTCGAGAATATTTTGACCCCGTAATCCAGTATGACCGTTGATATTGATATCTTGGGTGGGGCCTCTTGATCAATGACTCACATCTTCCTCCTTTCCTTCCTTGTCTCTGGATCACGCGTTCTCATATCTTTATGATCTATCGACATGTGCCCCTTTCAAATCAACGATCGTGATTTCCTTTGCAATTTGGGTTTTGGAGTTTTCAACTCTCAAAACTTACTTTATCCACAATGGAAGATCTCCTGCCATGTGTCCTCCTCAAATCGATGACCCTAGCCCACTTCGGGACTTCAGACTTCAGAAATCTCAACTCTCAACTTTCACTTCCCCCCCTAAAAAATGCTTTTATCTGAATCTCATAATCTATTGATGCATGTCTCCCACAGATTGATGACTATGATTCACTTCCAGTCTTCACCCGAAGTCCATGGCTTACTTCCGCGTTTCCTTCTAAATATGACGGCTACGATTTACTTCGGGCCTTTACTCAGAGTCCACGGATTTCTGCCACGTGTCCTTCTGAATCAGACAACTATGATTCGCTTCAGATCTTCGGTGTTCAGAAATATTAATTCTCAACTTCTCCACTTTCCCAGAGAATTTTACCCATAGTACACAATCAATTAACGTGTTTCCTCCTACAGATCGACGATCCCTAACTACTTCGGTTATTTGGGGTTTGGGAGTTTCAACACTCCACCTTTGCTTCCTCTTAAATCTCATGATCTGTCGCCATGCATCCCTCTAGATATGAAGGTCCAGATTCACTCCAGACTTTGGGTTTTCAGCAGTTTCAACTCTCAACTGAAATATTCAAAGTGATTTTTCCCAAAGCCTCATATTTGTTAACATGTACCCCCCCTGACGATCAATGGTCAGGATTTACTTCGGCGATTTCACCTCCTCCTTGTCCACAAAATTATGAAGTTGTGGATCTTGCGCCACCTATCCCTCTTGATGATGGATAGTCCCAAATCACTTTGGGATTTTGGAAGTGATCTCTCCTTTGCACTTCAAGAGACTTAAATCTCGTGCACCTTGCCCAGATCCAACCATCTGGAATGATCCCTCTCCCTCTTGGATGGATCTCGACCGATAATTCGTGAAGCCTCTAGAGCTTCACCCCCTTTTGAAGATTTCTCCCTGTTATCCCTTCTGAGCTTGATTCCCTTGAGTATTTTGATCTTCCATGCACTCCTTGCATTCTAGGGATCTTGACAAACTCAGATCGAAGGATTTATTCCAAAGAAATTCTTCCTGAACTCCTTGCACTCCTCTGTTCTGGATCTTTGACACTTAGTCGCTCCTTGATTCTATGCACTCCTTGCACTTGGCATAAGTTTCCATTGTTCCTTATGAACTTCTCTAAGTCAATTCAAGACTATGTCAATGCACTCCTTGCGTACGAGATGCACTCCTTGCATATGAGTTCTCAGAAGAGAAATGATTGAAACTTATCCAATTAGTCACAATTTCATATGATCAACCATAAACTGTCATACATAAACGAAATGAACTAAAACACACACATAATGCATCATTCATTCAATCACACTTCAAAATGAACATTGTCTAAGGAATTGGAACAATTTCGTTTGTTCTATTCATTCATGAAATAAATTATATAGTATTACAATTCTTCACTGCATCTCTCTTATTTTCCTATATTCTACTCTCTTATAGTCTTCTCTACCTTACTCTGCTCTGCTCTTGTGTCTCCTACAATACAACAACAACAACTCTATCTAAGGAGTGGATCCTCGAGCTCTTCTCCATCCTGTCTGTAACCTATCTTATCAGTTTCTAGCGGTTACCTAATTTGTCCTATTACAATAACAATCAGTTATTACCCGATAAGGGCTTCGACTCTCTATTTGCAACCCCTTATAGTCATACAAGACTTTACAAACAAGATATATTTAAAAATTTTATTTCCAAAATATCTCAACATCTCGTTTGTCTTCTGAGTTAAATGTTGATTTGAAACTCTGTCATGCTTAGATGTCATATCCCTTCCTCCATGCTTGCATCTTTGACTTTGAAAGAGATGCTCCTGCATCATACTCCTCTGGCTAAAATATTCATGGGCTCCTATCCATGAGCTCTTGTATTGTTTTTCCATGCTTCAAAATATCAGGTTCTATGACACAACTTGAATCTTTCACTGGATGATATTTCCACTTGACCAAGTATTCAGGATATGTCTTCCTCTTGATCTTCTTTCCAACTCTTTGTTCTATGATTCTCTCCATCTGAGGTTTTTTTGTTGTGGGCAATTATTCTTCCCACTGAACTTCTTTCTGATCATTTGATTCTTCTGCATCATCTCTCCTGTAAGGATACAGGTCTGTAATATTGAATATCGGTGATATCCCAACATTGTCCAACAATCCAATTTCATAAGCATTGGCTGCAAATTTTCTGAGAATCCTGCATGGTCCTATCTTTTTCATCTTCAACTTGTTATATGTTCCCCTTGGAAACCTTTGTTTTCTCAAATGAGCTAAAACTTCATCTCCTACTTCGAATTGAACTTATCTCCTCTTCTAATCAACTATGTTCTTATATTTCAGGCTGTTGTCCTGTAGCTGGTCTCTAACTCTGTCATGGAGTTTCTGCATTTCTATTGCAAAATCTTCTATGCCAACACTTCTGAATTCATCTTTGTTCATATTTCTCAACTCTGTAATCCATCTTGGTTGTATACCATACACAATTTCAAATGGACTTTTTTCAGTGCTCCTATTCTCTGAATTGTTAAATAAAAATTCTTCTTGTGCTATAATCTGATCCCATTGATGGCCTTGTTTAGTGGATAAACTTTTTAACAAGTTTCCCAGACTCCTGTTTACTACTTCAATCTGTCCATCTGTCTGAGGGTGATATGTTGAAATAAAGGACAAGTTTGTCACCAACCTCTTCCATAGAGTTCTCCAAAAGTTCCCTACAGATTTTGTGTCTCTGTCTGAGACTATGCTCCTAGGCAATCCATGTAGTCTCACCACTTCTCTGAAAAACAAATTGGCTATGTGCGTAGCATCATTTTTCTTCTGGCATGGTATGAAATGTGTCATTTTTGAAAATCTATCCACCACAACAGATATGGAATCACTCCCTTTATGGGTTCTATGCAATCCCAATACAAAATCCATACTGATTGCATCCCATGGCCTTTCTAGAATTGGTAATGGCTGATAAAAACCAGTGTTCTGCTGTCTTCCTTTTGCATATTGACAAATTCTTCATTTGTTCACAAACGTTTTCATATCTTCCCTCATGCTCATCCAATAGTATGAATTGCTCAATTGTGCAAATGTCTTATCATGACCAAAATGTCCATCTAAACCTCCGTTGTGTTTCTCTTTCAGCAGGTTATCTCCCATTGAGTAGCTTGGTATGCATAGTTGGATCCCTTTGAACAATAATCCATCCTGGATCAAATATTTTGTCTACGGGCTTCTGTCTCCCAACAAAGGATTCTTACATGCCTCATAAGATTTCCTAAAATCTAGATCTTCTCGAAACATTTCCTTGAGGTGTTCAAACCCTAAGGTCTCCACCTGGAATTCCTGTACAATTAAACTCCTCCTACTCAAAGCATCTGCAACTTTGTTAGCAGTTCGAGCAATATGTTTAATAACAAAATTAAAATTATGCATAAATTATACCCATTTAGCATGTCTCTGATTCAACTTTTCTTGCCTAGTAATAAACTGCAAAGCTTGATTATCATTGTACAAGACAAATTCTTTAGGAATTACATAGTGCCTCCACTTCTTCAAAGCTTGAATCACTGCATAAAATTCTTTGTCATATGTGGAATACTTCTTCTTGGTGTCATTCAACATCTCACTGAAATAAGCAACTG
>ML805152.1:162856-217646 GCA_009831015.1 Picea engelmannii | reverse complement strand
ATTGGGATTGTTGCTAACTTTGGAGTGTGTTTTGGTTGTGGCGGATCCGCCAGATATAGCGACAGATTTAGCGGACTGGGGGCTGGTGCTAGCCAACCCCTTATCCCTTTTAAATTTTGGTTGTTGGGCATCCTTGAGCATTTTCCCGCTGCCACATGGCAACCCATGACTCGGCCACGTGGCGACCTTTAATTGGCCCATGTCACCTCATTGCATGGACATCCACGTCACCTCTACCAGGATAGCCTTCCACATCACCTATCGGGTGGTTGTATGGTCTGTCACATGGTTGTACGGACTACCATATGGCATGTTCCCATTGGTCCATGGATTTGACCAGAAAAGTAAAAAATGAGTGACACGTGGTAGCCTCTGGTGCTGCCACATCACTATACTGACATCGTCATGACACATGTCACCCTCTGCATGTTCTACATACACTATACATATGATGACATCATCTGTACTGATTTTGACGTCAGCGGTATGGATGCCGACTCATCCCTGTTGACTGGGCTAGGATTACCAAAACTTTGACCGCGTATACCTTTTGATCCGTAACTCCATTTGATGAGCCATTTACATCGTTGGAAAGCTTGTGATGATATCTTTGTAATGATACCAACTTCACCAAGCTTTGAAGACTTTGAATTTTTTCCCTTTCTCTGTCTATTGAGGCCATTCTATGTTTCCTGATTTACTTCTATGAATTCTGAGTTATCCTTAGTCTTCTCTAGATTCTTTTTGGATCACGCCTTCCGATTGAGAGAATTTTGGACCACCAAAATATTTCATCAATCAACAGATAGTTGAGGGAAGAGTTTCCTCACCTTGTCCTTCTCAATCCACTTTTTCTTGCTTGGACGTGTGCCCTTTAATCCCACTCAAAGATAATCAACATTGCCCCTACGTGAAGTCCTCATCCTTCTGTTCGTGATGATATCTTCCATCAACTCGTCCAAGTACTCAAGAGAAAACTCATCAACTGGAGTTATTGAAACTTTCTCACCCTGATCCATCATCATGGGAGGATAAAAAAGTTTCAATTTTTCTAAATTTACAACTGAGTAAATCTACATATAAGGTGGAAGATCTAAATGAAAAACATCAGTATGTATTTTCTCCAAAATAATGAAGGGTCCATATCATATGGGCTTGAGTTTCTTTCTTCACACTTCAATCTATCCTTTCTGATGTGAAGACATACATGGTCTCCAACCTGGAACTGATGATCAACCCTGTGCTTTTGATGTCAAGCTTTATATTGTGCTTGGATTTTCTCCAACTATTCCCTGACTGCTTGGTGTACCTGTTGGATCATCTGGATGAACTTGCGGGCTCTATATTCATTTATCTCTTCATTTGAATCGGTGTATCTCCCATATATCAAGTCCAAAGGGACCTTAGGAAAATACCCAAAACATGTCTCGAAAGGAGAACACTGAGTGGAAGAATGTAAGGCTCGATTGTAAGAATGATGTAGATAGGGTATATGTTCATACCATAACTTGGAATGCTTGTTGCAGTAGCCTCAAAGAAAAAGTACCAATGTTTGGTTAACAACCTATCTCTGTCTGTCGGTCTATGGATGGAAATAAGTGCTCCTCTTCAACTTGGTGTCCATCATTCTCCAAAATCTTGTCCAAAAATACCCAAGGAATTGAGCATCTCCATCCGAGATAATGAATGTGGGTAACCCAAAGTGAACCCAAACATACTGAAAGAAGATATTAGCATTCTTCTCAACAATGATCTTCTTTTTACATGGCATCAAGATACACATCTTATTGAACCTATCCACTACAACATATAAATAGTCATGACCCCTTTTCGACATTGGTAAACCCCCTACAAAATCCATGGAGATACTTTCCCATGGATGGGATGGAACGGTAAGTGGTGAGTATAGCCCCAATTTTCTATTAGTGGGCTTACAAGTAGAACACATCACACACCCCTTTACATATTTAGTTACATTTGATTTCATCTGAGGCCAGTAACAAAATCTCTGCAGATGAGCCATATTTTTTCCTACCCCAAAATTCCCAGGAACAAGAGAAGTGTGATCTTCTCGTATTACATGGACTCGTTCACTTGTAGGAATACATAGATTTCCAAAATGGTAGAGTAGTTTTCCCTGCAGAAAATAGTTCTCTACCTATGCACCATGGGCTATCTTCTCAAATACTTCTTTAAAATATTCATCAATGACATATTGTTCCACATAGATATCATGAGATAAAGAAGCATTCTTCAAAATAATAGAAGCAACAACAGGAGGTCTAGAAATCATATTGGCTACCTTGTTACTTGTACACTTTTGTATTTGATTACCAAATGAAATTGTTGAAGAAAACCCATCCACCTGTAATTTTGGGATTGTTGCAGTTTGGTTTTTGCTTGGAGATATTGTAAGGGTTGATGATATGTATGTATGATTGTTTTCTTCCCTAACAAGTAGTGCTTCCATTTCTTTCAAATTTGAACTAATGCATACAACTCTTTATCATATGTAGGATAGTTAACAACAATTTGGTTAAAATTTTCAGAGTGGTAACAGATAGCCTTATGATATTGCATCAATACTGCACCCATGGCATATCCGTTGGCATATTTCTTGATCTTGAAAGGTTGTTGAAGATTCAACAGTGCTAATACTGGTGCGGTATTGATATTTTCCTTCAAAGTGTCGAAATATTTTTGTTTCTTTCCTCCTCACTGAAAAGTGTTCTTCACATTGGTTAAGGCATGCAAAGGAGCTGCAATAAAAGAGAAGTTTGAAATGAATCTCCTTTAGTACTGGAATGCACCTAAGAAGCTTTGAACTTTGGTTATACTTTTGGTCTCGGGCCAATTTACAATTACATCAATATTGGAAAGATCAATTCTCAATTGTCCTCCTCCTACGATATGACCTAAGTACACAAGTGCAGTCTTACCAAATTCACATTTGGAAAATTTTACATACAACTTTTCCCTTTGCAAAGTATCCAATACTTTCTTTACATGACTTACATGTTCATCCCAAGTCCCAGTAAATATAATAATTTCATCTAAACATAAAATCACAAAATCATCTAGGAATGGCATGAATACATCATTCGTCACACGCATGAAGGTTTCCAAAGCATTACAAAGCACAAACGACATATCTAACCACTCAAACAATCCATGTTTTGTTTTAAAGGAAATTTTCTATGCATCATGTTCTGCAACCCTGATCTCATGGTATCCACTGTGCAAATCCAACTTAGTGAAATAAACAACATTATTTAATTGATCAAGTAAATCATCTATACGAGGAACGGGGTATCAATTTTTCATCGTGATTTTATTTAAGGCTTGGTAATCGACACACATTCGCCATGTGCCATCCTTCTTTGGCACCATCATGATCAGAGAACCACAAGGAGATTAGATGGACCCGATGACGCCTTGATCCATTAAGCATTGTACCTGCTTTCTGATCTTTGTCATCTCTACAACTGACATCTTGTACATGCACACATTAGGAAGAGGATAATCCTATTGAATATGTATTTCATGTTGTATTTCCCTCTTAGGGGGTAATCCATTTGGTTCCTGGAAAATATCATCATACTTAGAAACAAGATCACTTAATTCTTTCTTATGAGAATGATCACATGCTTGAAAGGCGTCAGATGTTCCGACATCCTTTTCCCTTATGACCATGAGTACATATCTCTTATTAGTGTTTATGAGTCTTTTCATTTGTCCTATACTAATAAGTGTGTTTTTTACCCTCGTGATGTGGGATCTAACAATATATTCCACTCCCCCTTTAGTAAGGTTATATTTATTCTCATGATGAAAGAAGACTTCCTTTCTATCACAAAGATAAGGACTCCCTAGCACTATTCCACATATATCAAGTAATAGAACATTCAAATCCACTTCATCAATCAACTTTGAAGAAATAGCAAATATGACCCTACATTTCTTGGTGACATTAAGTTTTTATTTATCACATACCCAACCAAGAGGATAAGGCTTTGGATGTGGTTTAGTTTTAAGACCCATCTTTTTTACAAGTGCTTCAAACATCAAGTTTACCTTGGAACCCAGATCAAATAATATATCTATCTTAGTGTGCTTGGATACAACTCTTATATGAAATAATTCATTCCTCTTTATTTCATCATCATGAGATTAATTATTGGAATTTGAACAAGCATGAAGGAAATCTTTACCTTATACTCCAACCGCTGTGATGTTTACTTTGTATCTTGAATTAGAACCAGGATCTTGTTGCCCTGTAGCAACGTTCTTTGTCTTCCCCTTTCCACCGAGTTGTTTTGGTCTCTTCTCTGGATATAGTTTCCAACAGTGTTCATCATCATGACCATTATTATTGCAATGAGTGCAATATGGTTTTCTTTCTTCCCTCTTTACAATGACGGTCTTTTTGTCCTTCCTTTTAAATTTCTTAAACTTCTTATGTGGGAGATTGGAAGGTTTCTTTGTGGGATATTCTTGAACATGCTTTCCCATGTTCTCAGGGTGAGTGGATTGCACACAAACTTCGTCAAGACTTGTGATATTAAACAATAGTAAAGTATGACGAATATAACTATGAAGTGCATCAATATACTTCATTAAAGTTTCATAAGAATCCAAAGGAATGTTTAATGTGTTGAGCACTCAACACACCCTAAAAAATCCTCTGTCATATTTTTTTTTTGGGTACCACTTGAGTCAATTTCCCATTACTGAGTGACTTGGTTCTTATTCGTTTCTTTCTTGATTGAGTATTTGCGCATGTTTTTGTTTCTATTGTTTCTTGAAGGAAAATTACATGCCGTATTTTGTTCAGAATGCTTGTCATGATGTTTTCTACTAATTGAGCTCACAGCAGGTCAATCAAGCCTTTTTGTATGCATACAAAACACCCATGGACAAACGCAGTAATCCAGAGCGATCAATTTCGGGCTCAGATTGTGGAAACAAACAAGTTGACTTTTGATAGTGGAGATACATCAAGTCAATCAGATTGATGATTTTCGTGCATTCAATGTGTCAAAATCGCACAGGGTTTAACATCAAGAGTGAACCCACAAAGTATGAGAACACCAAAAGTACGCGAACATCCGAAGTCCCAAAGAGTCGAAGAGCCAAAGAGTCGAAGTTTCGAAGTCCTGAGAGCCTTCCACATAAAATTTGGAGACATACCACTCCGAGAGATTTCCAAGAACAACATTCTGAATTGTCGAAGCCCCGAAGGGAATCTAGACCATCCATCAATGAGAACACGCAGCGACAGATTCCCCACTTCGGATATATGCCACTTCGAAGGATTATCCGAACAAAGATATGAAAACTCCCGAAGCCCAAATTCCCGAAGTGAATATGGACCATCCATCAACGAAGACACTGTTGACGGACGAAATTGACCATCCGCCAACTAGAAGAGCAAGTCTGGTTTGGGGTTGTCTAAATAACCTAAGCCGTTTGGTGTAACTCATTATGATGGGTTTATTGACTCCATAAGCCAATCTAAGAATCCTAAAAGAAATGAATAAAAGAGAGAAATAACTAACTAATTACTAAACACTATATATATGTACATATGCTCTAATGTAACTGTAGTAGTTGTATTTAAGCAGAAGATATACAAGTCTTGTTTATTTACATGATTTACAAGGTGCAAGTTTTAATCAAAACTTACGAAAATCAATGGAAAAATGATTGCTTCTAGGAAGCAGATAAAGAAAGCACATAAAAATATTTATTGTTTTTCCTTTATAAATTTAAAGAATCTTGCAAAAAATTCAATGAAACATGAACATGTGGATAATCAAAGTTGAACCATACATTCTAGTTTCAATGATATGTAAATGACAGAAAAATTCAAAGAAACTATCATGTCAGTGAGTTAGTGAGGTGTAGCCAAGCATATGCATGAGTGGTGAACATCCAACTGCCATGTCCAAGAGAGAAATATGCAATGAACCTTATGAATGTTCTAAATAAATTTAGAACATGTATTGGCAGCTTAGGTTTTAATGTTAGAAAAGGAAACACAAACATAAACATGTGATATCATAATTATACATTATTACAGCAAAATAAATCTGGAAGCAATCTATGCATTTTATCATTCAATTTAAAAATAAAAAATAAATCCCATTATTTAAATCGAAGATATGATCACAGCATTTGTATTTTGAGAAGCAAATGATGGATGGTATTTATAATATAAACCTCCTACAAATCACATATCATTTAATCTAAAGATATCAGATCTGCACATGTAATAGAATTAACAAAACATAAATAACAACCTTATAAACAAAAGGCTAAATCCAAAATGCATATATGTCGTTCTATTAAGTTTTGGAATCACTTGTCCATTCTGTAGTCCTAGAAGAATTTTTTTGGATATTAGACTCTTAAAAATTAAAAAAAAATAATACATAAATGATAATAATTAACCATGTATTGATAAAAAATACTAAATCAATGCATAATCAATTATTCAAAGAATATGAAGATATTATATGAAAATAAAACCATTTTACTCACAGGAAAAAATCCATTAAGCAACCTGGAATTCCATATTCTTCTTTAAAAATACTCGTCCATTATCCCAAAGATTCCAGCCATCCATTACTCCATAAAATTTTACAAAAGAAATAATATACAAAAGAGAAAGGATAAAAATCCTCCTCTCCAATTCTTGGATCCATATGGCTCTGATCTTTATCATATATTTATAAAATGAATGAACAGTTTGGGCGTCACTAATAATTTTCGCCACCTGAAATTTTCCTCATAAAGAGACCCAAATATCTCTCAAATCGTTCATTTGTTTGGTAACATCTAAATGTGGAAGGTAAATGGGTCCATTTGGGTTCTGGGTTTTCAACCGTTTCTTCAAATTCCTCACGGTTTGGCTGAAATCAGTCCTACAAAATTGTCTGTCTGATCTTGACGCCTTTCCAAATTTTATCTGTTGTTGCTCATAAAATTATTTGTAGCAATCCAATATTATTTTTGGATCAATCATATTGAATGTTTGGATAATAAAATCAAGCCATGATCAGATCCGTATCAAATATTTGATAATAGAAACCTGTGAAACAAAAAGAAACCTAAATTAATAACCTAAAAGTTAATAACCTGAAAATTTGTGAATAAAACAAAATCTAGAACAACAAACTAAAAAATGAATTTAAACTAACTATAAGTTCTAAACAAACATTGTTTATAATGATCTTAAAATTCTAGAAGCTTCAAGTTAATGGAGAAGAGAAAAATATTAATTTCGTTTTTTTACAAAATCAAACAAATAATAGATAATTCTTTTTTATTTATTTTTATTATTATGAGATGCAAAATGAAAAAAGAATTTAATTAAATAATATCACCAAATGATTTTATGAAAATGAGAAACCAACCAAGATATTATTTGATGAAGTATTGAACACTATATTCAAAATAGTCAAACTTGTTAATGAGAAAAAGAATGAACACATAATCATAATTTAAACGAATGTAAACATTTGATAAAAATTAACGTTTTTGTTTAAATTGAGATTTTTATGCTCGTTTCTAACATTTGACATATACTCTTGTAATGAATGTTTCATACTATAGTGAATGTTTTAAGTTTGTCTCAAAGCAAGCCAAGGTATGGAACTATTTGAAAATGTTGAATCTGTAGCTCATTATAATTATCAAGATTCTAATGGGGGCCCTTTAAATTTTGTAAAAAATTTAAGGGGAGTTGTTGGGGCCCAACAAATGGTGACTTACTGGCTAAAGCAGTTATCTCTGATCTGGTAAGATTTCATCTCAGGAAGAAAATAATAAGACTTGAAAAAGGATTTAAACTCCCTGAAATAAATTCACTCTGAGACCATATAGTATTAGGATAAGCTCAATGTTATAACCAAACAATAGAATTTTCTTTGCAGAGGATTATAACCTGAAATAATGTCTTAATCAAAGAGTCACGATCTTTATAAAAGGACTTCAATATCATTGACAAAGCCACTACTGCTAGCAGGCATTCATAGCCTCGACGAGGATGTCACTTAAACCACTCAAATGCTTTAATCCCATCCAATAGTTGTATAGACATGATGTATACTTCCACAAAAGTTAATTTAAAAACATATACCTGCTACCTCTCAACCTGACATTTCTTCATTGCCAACAGGCCTATTTAGTACCCCGACGAAGTTGTCTTGGTATCATGTGTGCATTTACCTACTGCTAGCAAGCCTGTTCAGTACCCCGACGGGTTTACACACACTTCCCACACATAAGTGCTTTCAACACTCTTATGCCACTGTTAAATAGTAATACAATTATAGATTTATTGATGACAAAGAGACCGAGGTGATACTGGAGATTAATTTCAATATAGGTGAATAGTTGATTAAATTATTTATTTGCTTTCAAAACTAGAAGTTTTATCATGGTTTAGAGATTTTAGATTTCCTTTAAGAAATCATCTAAAGAATCGGGAAGCACTTAAAAGTTATTCCTTAAGAATATGGACAACATAAAAATTTTAAAGATCATCGTAATTCTCAAATATTTAAACAATATCTTTGGTGTAATACTCGGGCAAAGACAATTTGAGGACAAAATGAAAGTGACAATTGACTTAAAAATCAATTGTCTGAGCTATATCTTAATATTAGGACCTCTTTGAACTATTTCAATTTGCTTGAAAAACACAAGTCTTAGAATAAATGCTTCCTTTGACAATCGCTCTTTGATCAGAAATATATTGATTCAAAAAGACAAACAAGAATAAAATTCATTTAAAGAATTCAAAGAAAACAAAAAAAACACAGAAAACCAAATCAAATTTTATTAATGGGATTCAAAATCAGAAGTACACAAAATCAAAACAACAAAAGAAAACTTTCCAGGAAACAATTTTGGCCAAATATAAACTTGAGCTTTCGGATCCACTAGCATCTCACTATAAAATAAAGGAAGAAATAAATCATATAAAATATCATGTGCGAGCAAGTTCTTTTCTTAATATAGTGATGCATGAGATGCTACTTTGACCAAGCATGATTATTAAAAATAAAAGAAACTAAAAAAAAATAGAAAAATCCTTATTAAGATGAGTGCAGTCCTACTCGTGGCACCTTGGGTCAGGGTTGAATTGATAGTTCAAATTTACTTATCTCTTTACTTTCCATTTACAATTTTCATGATGATATTGTGTTTTTGAAAAGAAATATTCAACGAAAAGCAGAGAGAAAAATATTTAAAGTGGACTTCCCTGACAACATTCATATTATGGTTCTCTTTGTGTACTCACTTGTGTTTATAACTGCATTATTACAAAGAGAAAAACTGAGAAATAAAACTAAAATAAAACATACTCCTAAACCTACTCTAACTACTAAACAAATAAAAAATACTAAGTGAAGTCATGCTTCCAATGTAGCCATCATAGTAACTCCAATCCTGCAATGGAAACAAGATCAAATATTACTAACAAGAATGGTAATATATCAAAAAATAACAAAAATATATCATACTTACCTTTATCATCATTTAAAATCAAAGTAAGCATGACCTTACCATTCCCTTGAACATTCTTTTTGTATGAATGCTCCAACCATTCTGCAATTTTTTCATTATATGGGTCACAAAAATATGAAAAATTGATATTGTGAATCTTGTGAGAGTTATGGGGACCCGACATAACCATCGGCCTAGACCGAAGTGCCCCATCCTCCCGACAATTTTCCTTTTGTTCCATATTTTCTCCATCTGAAGGATGTAAAATGAGTGTATTAAAGTTACCTCCTTGATCTCTTAATAAAGTGAAGATAATCTTATCATTCCCTAGAAACTTTTCAAGATATGAATACTTCAACCAATATGCAACCCTATCATAATACATGCAATTACTAACATGGTATTGTTTGAAAGAATTCACATACGAAGAATATTTCTGATGAGAATAAAGTATTATACTATCAAGGAAAGAATCTTGTAAAAATGTCAGATCAAGATGGCAAGAACTTATCGTGATTCTCGATTGGAAAAAAAATGTCTCATTCTCTTTAAACTTTCCATTGAGATTAAATACTTCAAGATTAACTATTTGAGGTGGACTAAATGGAACGACCAACATTTTTGAATAATCATCATTCGTAATAATATTTGGCCAATTATACTTTTCAACCTCAAATAATTGATCATGGAAAAATCTAGATTCTTCTTTAATCACAAATTGAGATGAATCAATGGAAGATGCAATTTGAGACTCTTTCAAATGATTTCTTGATTTACCCATGAATAATTGATGTGAATAAGAATTGATATGTTCATGAGTAGAATTATTTTCCTCTTTATCTTCTATTTGGTAATCTCTTTGTACTTGATTATATAATGTTGAATTCTCTCCAAGGCAATATGGAACATTCAATTGCACAACATTAGGATCAAAAATATCGGGGTACAAGGAATAATATGTAGAAGAATTGAGGAGACAAAATGCATCTCTTGAAATGATAGGTATATACATTTCAAAATATGGTTTTGTTCCCTCTCCTTGTATAAACTAATCAACATCTGTTGTATTCTCTTTTAAAGAATACGAGACAGTTTCTAAGAGACAATTTGGTTCATTATGTAAGGGAAAACTTGAGAGCAAATCACTAGAGATAGAAGGTTGATTAATAATCTGCCTAATGATTTTGTCTCCCACTGATTGATCATGGATATGTTCAACTAAATTAGGGGAATATTTATCATCCACATGATTATCAACTTCACATTCGGCCTCTTTTACTTTATAAACTGTTATAAAATCTATGAGAGTGTGACAACTGTCATCTTTTAAAGTAAAGGTTCCTTCTTCGACAGGAGGAGACATTGTTTGCAAAGAATGATTAGACGTGACAATTGCATTATGTGGCTCATGATTTTCCAAAATGAAAGAAGTCGACAAAAATTGTGGTGCTTCAAAATCTTCAAGATCAACATGAAAATTTGAACCATCTTGAGATTGAGTGTTAGTGCTCAATTCAGATTGGTTAACAATCAATTGATCTTGCTTGTCTGAGAGAGAAACGAGATATTCAAACCACTCATTAATAAGCGACATTTCTTTCAAAGGGAATCTAATACAAACATGAATGAACCTAAATGCAAAATCATTGAATGATTCACCATTTTCTTTCCTTAAGCAACTTAATTCATCATAATCATAGTTGCTAAAAGCTGATAAAAACTCAGATACAAACTCAGACAAAGAATGAATAGAATTATACCAAAAAGATTCAAACCAAACCTTAACCCGACCTCAAAAAGTGAGAGCGAACAATTTGCATGTAGCATTATAATCCATGATCTTATGTCTTAAACACTTACAAAAAAAATTAGAAATATGGTCTATTGCAAATGTTTTCCCTTCACCATCAAAGGTAAGTTTTGAAAATAGATCAGCTGTCTTGTTGGAAATAATCGGTAGTGAGACATTAAAATCATGTTATGGCACAATGATTTGCATAGGAGCCATTAAGAATTTGAAGAAATTGACTCCAAATAGTTAGTCTGCCTTGCAGTGCATTATAAGATGATAGATAAGAAGGATTTATAAATCTGGAATTATGAAAAGTTGAGGACTGAAACATTTAATCATTAAATCGACCTCGTCCCTCCTTCTAGCACCATTTGTTGACGGGCGAAATTGACCGTCCGTCAACTGGAAGAGTGAATCTGGTCTGGGGATGTCTAAATAACCCAAGTTGTTTGGTGTAACTCGTTCTGACGGGTTTAATGGCTCCGTTAGCCAATCTAAGAATCCTAAAAGAAACAAATAAAAGAGAGAAATAACTAACTAATTACTAAACACTATATATATATGTACATATGCTCTAATGTAACTATAGTAGTTGTATTTAAGAAGAAGATATATAAGTCCCATTTATTTACATGATTTACAAGCTACAAGTTTTAATCGAAACTTACGAAAATCAATGGAAAAATGATTGCTTCTAGGAAGAAGATAAAGAAAGCACATAAAAATATTTATTTTTTTCCTTTATGAATTTAAAGAATCTTGCAAAAAATTCAATGAAACATGAACATGTGGATAGTCAAAGATGAACCATACATTCTAGTTTCAATGATATGTAAATGACATAAAAATACAAAGAAGCTACCATGTCAGTGAGTTAGTGAGGTGTATCCAAGCATCTGCATGAGTGGTGAACATCCAACTGCCATGTCCAAGAGATAAATTTGCAATGAACCTTATGATTGTTCTATATAAATTCAGAACATGTATTGGCAGCTTAGGTTTTAATGAAAGGAAAGGAAACACAAACATAAACTTGTGATCTCATAATTATACATGATTACAACAAGATAAATCTAGAAGCAATCTATGCATTTTATCATTCAATTTAAAAATCAAAAATAAATCCCATTATTTAAATCGAATATATGATCACAACATTTGTATTTTGAGAAGCAAATGATGGATGGTATTTATAATATAAACCTCCTACACGTCACAGATCATTTAATCTAAAAATATCAAATATGCACATGTAACAGGATTAACAAACATAAATAACAACATTATAAACAAAAGGCTAAAACCAAAATGCATATATGTCGTTCTATTAAGTTTTGGAATCACTTGTCCATTCTGTAGTCCTGGAAGAATTTTTTTGGATAATAGACCCTTAAAGATTAAAAAAATAATAATACATAAATGATAATAATTAACCATGTATTGATAAAAAAAACTAAAGCTATTTAAATCAATGCATAATCAATTATTCAAAGAATATGAATATATTATATGAAAATAAAACCATTTTACTTACATGAAAAAAGCCATTAACCAACCTAAAATTCCATATTCTTCTTTGAAAATACTCGTCCATTCTCCCAAAGATTCCAGATATCCATTACTCCATAAAAGTTTACAAAAGAAATAATATACAAAAAAGAAAGGATAAAAATCCTCCTCTCCAATTCTTGGATCCTTATGGCTCTGATCTTTCTCATATATTTATAAAATGAATGAACGGTCTGGGCATCACTAATAATTTACGCCACCTAAAATTTGTCTTGTAAAGAGACCTAAATATTTGTCAAATCATGCATTTGTTTGGGAAAATATCTACGCGGAAGGTAAAGGGGTCCATTTGGGTTCTAGGTTTTCAACCGTTTCTTAAAATTCCTCACGATTTGCCTGCAATCAGTCCTGCAAAATCGTCTGTCTGATCTTGACACCTTTCCAATTTTTATCTGTTGTTGCTCATAAAATTATTTGTAGCAATCCAATATTATTTTTGGATCAATCATCTTGAACGTATATGGATAATACAATCAAGCCATGATCATATCCGTATCAAATATTTGATAATAGAAACTTGTGAAACAAAAAGAAACCTAAATTAATAACCTAAAAAATGTGAATAAAACAAAATCTAGAACAACAAAATAAAAAATGAATTTAAACTAACTATAAGTTCTAAACAAACATTGTTTATAATGATCTTAAAATTCTAGAAGCTTCAATTTAATGGAGAAGAGAAAAGTATTAATTTTGGTTTTTTACAAAATCAAACAAATGATAGATAATTCATTTTTATTTATTATTATTATTATGAGATGCAAAATGAAAAAAGAATTTAATTAATTAATATCACCAAATGATTTTATAAAAATGAGAAACCAACCAAGATATTATTTGATGAAGTATTGAACACATTATTCAAAATAGTCAAACTTTCTAATGAGCAAAAGAATGAACACAATCATAATTTAAACAAAAGTAAACATTTGATCAAAATTAACGCTTTTGTTTAAATTGAGATTTTTATGCTCGTTTCTAACTTTTGACATATACTCTTGTAATGAATGTCTCATACTATAGTGAATGTCTTAAGTTTTTCTCAAAGCAAGACGAGGTATGGAACTATTTGAAAATGTTGATTCTGTAGCTCATTATAATTATCAAGATTCTAATGGGGGTCCTTTAAATTTTGTAAAAACTTTAGGGGGAGTTGTTGGGGCCCAACAGACACGTGGAGGCAGATCCTTCACTTTAGAGACTTATCACTCCGGGATATTTTTGAAGCACTAGAGCAAGAATTACCCAAATTTTTGAACTATTGAAGTCTTGAAGTAACGAGAGATTGCCACATCACATCGTGCCCGTACTACTTCAAGATAATTTCATGCCTCATAGTCCAAATCTCTCGAAGCCCGAAGTGTCGAAGTACATAGAACTCATCATTCATGACACATGGAAAATTTTTGAACTATTGAAGTTTCGAAGTAACGAGAGATTTCCACATGACATCGTGCCCGTACTACTTCAGGATAATTTCATGCCTCATAGTCCAAAGCTTCCGAAGCTCGAAGTGTCGAAGTACATAGAACTCATTATTCATGACACGTGGCACTCATCAATCATGACACATGGCACACTCATCAGTCATGACAGGTGGCAATCGTTCTAGGTCATTTGGTTATGTCATTCTCCCTTTTCCATGTGACAAGTGTCACCCTTCTTTCCATGACACATCAACAGCCGTGAAATCATATGACATCAAGCCACCACGCCACTCCAAGCCCATACCACTCCAAGAGGTTTCCAAGCACGAAATTCATAAACTCTTGAAGTCCGAACACCAAAGTCCCAAAGTGAATATAGACCATCCAGATTTAGAGGCCACGTGGAGGCAGATCATTCACTTCAACTATTTTCCTCTGGGAGATTTCCAAGCACAACATTTACAAACTCTTGAAGCCTGAACTTTCAAAGTGATCATAAACTGTTGATCTAAAATCAACCAACATCATTGATCTGTGTAGCAGGTAAGAAAGGAATATCACCCGGATCACAGATTGGAATGGAACCATGGTATTGTTGGAAGGGTACGTGGCATATTGTGGGGGATTGCGGCCCCAAAGGCAGTGTGGACCTAAACCACCCTCGAAAAATTCTGCAATCACGTGCTTATATGACATCACATCACCTCGTCACTTCCACTCACACTCCTGCTACCACTCAACTTTAGTCACTTGTTCCTCGCCTAACTGTTGATGATTGCAGCTATGTGAGACATTTTCTATCTTACAAACCTATGATATGTGGATCATTGCAGCTATATGAGTCTTTCTCTAGATTACAAACCTGAGAGAAATCCCCTAAGAAGGGCACGTGGTTCCAACCTAAGACAGAGTTGGAACATAGAGATGACCTCCTCTATTCAGAGAGTTGAGAAGAACTCTATATGATTATCCAGTGGGAAAGGTGATCTGTTGAGTTAGACATGCATGTGGCTAAGTAGAAAGTGAATGTGTGAAATCCTAAAGTGTTGGGTGCATCGTCATGTGAACAGAAATGAAGATGGTGTATTAGCCTCCTCTGAGAAACGGAGTTGACGAGAAAATCCAGATGATTCTCCTATGTGAGGCATTGTGAAAGAAGATCTTTAGAGTGGATGTGCTCGTGGATGAGCACAAGTGAACATGTGAAGAATTGGTTCTTCTGTGTAATGCAATGAACCAGAGATATGGACATCCCTATGTATGTGCCCCCAGTGGATGAGGACTAGTGGGTGTATCATATCCCTTTCTATATTGTTCAAGATTCATACCTTCTTGTAACCCTAATTGTAATGTAAAGGGTAAAGGTCGGCCCCACCTTAATGTGATTAGTAATAAATATAAAATATAATTAATTTGGTTAATATTAATTATATTATAAGCTAGCGAGGCCGGTCTTATTGTGCAAATAGACATGTTTGTTGACATGTTTAGTTTAATATAAGTAAAGGTAGATTCCCCATTGTGAAATCATATCTTCCATGTGATTTTAAAATTTTTAGAAAGTACACTTTCTTAGGATAAGTGCGCACCTCTCTTGGGCACTAGTCTTCTAGGGTTTGAAAACCCTCTTGTGTGTTAGGGTTTATCTTGGTGGTGAATGTATTTCTCTTGAATAATATAGCAAAGGATTTGGCTGGGTTTTTTTCCCTTGTTGAGAAGGGTTTCTCAGGATACTTCTTGTGTTTTTGTGCATGGTGTTTCTTCTTGTGATATTGGTTTCTCCAACATTATTGTTTATGGTCAAGTGAAATGCCAAAAATAGAGTGAAATTCATGCTTAAACTAGATTATGAAAAAACAACATGGTATCAGAGCATAGGTCGTCAAGAACCCATTGCACAAGCTACAAGCTTTTACCAATCACCCCAACTCTTCTGCAGAACCGTACAACCCTCCTATGGTTTCCAGAAAATTCGTACGACCCTCTTCTTTTGATTGTTTCAGCACTTGGAACTTGGACGTTGGGGACAAAATTACCATAGGAGTGTACGGCCTCCTTCAGCGCACCCCCATCAAGCTTTAGATTGCATTTCTGAGAATTTTGACTTTTTGGCCCTAGGGTTTCTAGGGTTTCGCTAATTTTTCCAGAAACTTTAGAATTAGGGTTTTTGGAATTCCTTGAAGGAGCTCTTCAGCTCACCAGTGTTCTCCTATCTTTCAAAGGATTATTTTTGGTAGTCATAAGTCCAACTAAACCTAAAAGTTCTAGCCTAGACTAACCGTTAGGTTTACTATCCAAGTTGACAAGGGTTTGAGAAGAATCCAAAAATCAGCAAAATCATAATGAAGAAAAAAAAACTCGATGATTCAAGCAAACTCAGTTCCAGGAAAACAAGACCTCAAAGAAATGAAGACATTAACTTATCATCACCCTCAAGTATGCACGTGTATATATATTATTTGTATCATTGTCATGAGGGAAATTGTAGGATGAAGGAACCTTTTGTTGAATTCATGGATCCAGAGGAATCTTAGTGCATTAAGAGGAATGACACACTGGAAGTGAAGAATCCGGGTTTGATTGTTTTATTTGTCATTCTTATAAACTATATTTCTAAATTTTGCTACAAGTAGGTGTTGTAGATGGGAAAACAATCCTTAAATTGTTTTGATTCTAGAAATCTACTAATTATTCTCCTTTAGGATATATTCTTGTTTTGGTTCCTCTTTTTTTCTTGTTCCAAACAGGTTAAGAACAAAGGAAGATGTTTATCCTTCAGAGGGAGTCAAAACTATTTGAGAAAGAGGAAGAATAGAACCATCATTGAGACAGCCAATGCAATAATGCATGATCATAATCCTTCTAGGATTCCATGGGAAAAAGCATGCATGACACAGTATATGTTTAGAACAAGAGTCTTCACCAGACTTTGAAAAACATAACTCCCGAAGAATTCTTCATTGTAATGAAGCCTGAGATTGAACACTTCAGGTTATTTGGGTGCCCATTGTATTTTCATGTACTCAAAGAGAAAAATTCCAAGTTATATCTTTAGAAAGAAAGGATACGGTAAATATTCAAAAACATCCCTGGTCAGAGATAAATTGAGACAAGCAGAGACGTTGTCCTTGAAGAAGAGATAGTCTTTCAAAGACACATAGAATCTCATATGAAGATTGATAATAAGACAATACCTTCTCCCCCTTCAGTAGTTTAGAGGGAGACATACATTAGTCCAATTGTTCTGGTTGATATGTTCAGAGGTATTGCAGTAGGGCATAAAAGGCCTACCTAGATTCACTCTGCAAGAGGCAGAGAAACATACAAGCCTGTCAAGGCACAACCCGTGAAAGAAAAAGAGATTTTCAAGTTGTCATTCAGTCATGAGCCACTTCATTAATGCTAAGACTCCTTGTCTTAGAGAAGCAACAGAAGAACAGGTATATGGAAAGATGCCATAACAAAAGAATACCAGTATATCTGAAATAATGATGTATAAGATATTTTTCAGGGACCAGAAGGGAATTCTATGGTAACTTCCAAGTGGATCTATAAGATAAAGCATGCAGCTGATGGAAGTGTCAAGAAATACAAAATGAGATCTATAACCAGAGGTTTCTTACAAACAGAAGGAGTAGTCTATGATGAGACACTTGATCTAGTAAACCCAATACACTTCCATACATACTACCATACATGAGTTGGAAACTATATCAGATATATATATTCTTGATGAGTTTGGATTTCATCAAGAAAGTTGTTGATCCAAACCTATATTATTATGGTGCTGGTGACGAGATCCTGATTTTGATGACTTATTCAGAAAGCCTTGTTGTTGGATACAGGTAATCCTTGATTTATTAATTCAAGATGAAGAACCTAAGTATGATGCACTACTTCTTGGGACAAGAAGTATGATAGAGGACCGATGATATTTTCCTGAGTCAAGGAAAATATACAATGAAAATATTAAAGGAGTTCAGTATGAAAAGAATGAAAAATCCATCGTGATGGATTTAAAGAAAAATATTGATGATGTTTCAGATGAGATTGATCCGCAGTTGATTGGATCACTGATGTATCTGGTTAACACCAAAATTGATTCATGCCATGCAGTGAGTGTGTTTAGTCATTTCATGAGTCAGCCGAGATAGTCTCACTAGAAAAAACATGTATTGAGATATATACGAGGCATATTTTGATATAGCCTGAGATATGCCTCTAGTGTGAACCTAAGTTTGCAGGATATGCCGATTCAGATTGAGCAGATATTAAAATGGACCGGAAGAGCACATTCGGTTGATGTTCTACCATGAAATTTGTCATGGTTACCTGACACAACAAGAAATGAAATCTCTGTGGCCTTGAATACCATAGAAGCATAGTATGTACCATTGAGTGTGTGAAGCAGTATGGCCTCACAAGATTCTAATAGATCTACTTGATCATGAAATGGATCCTATGATGATAACCAAGAGCCATTTTTAAAAGCTCCTTGAGAACCTGGTGTTTCTTGATGGATCAAAATACGATGAGATGAAATATTCTTGTATCATAGATATGATGCAGAGGAAAATTGTACACATGAAATACCTTCCTACACATGAGCAGATTGCAGACATATTCACCAAACCAACTTGGTGGAGAATTCCTTTCTAGTTGAGAGGGAGTATTGATGACTCCATCGAAGAAAAAATTCACAGTAAATCCGTGTAAGACTTGGCATGATGAATAATGCCTCCCTAGTTGAGAGGGAGTGTTGATGATTGCAGCTATGTGAGACATTCTCTAGCTTACAAACCTGTGAAATTTGGATCATTGCAGTTATCTGAGTCTTTCTCCAGCTTACAAACCTAAGAGAAATCCCCTAAGAAGGGTACGTGGTTCCTACCTGAGACAGAGATAGAACGTAGAGATGGACTCCTCCATTCAGAGAGTTGGGAAGAACTCCAGATTATTATCTAGTGGGAAAGGTAATTTGTTGAGTTGGACATTCCTATGGCTGAGCACAAGGTGAATGTGTGAAATCCCAAAGTGCTAGGTTCATTTTCATGTGAACAAAAATGAAGATGATGTATTAGCCTCCTCTAAGAAACATAGTTGACGAGAAACTCCATATGATTCTCCTGTGTGAGGCAGTGGGAAAGAAGATATGTAGAGTGGGCATGCCCATGGATGATCACACATGAACGTGTGAAGAACTGGTTATTCTATGTAATGCAATGAAACAGAGATATGGACATCCCTATGTATGTGCCCCTAGTGGATGAGCACTAGTGGGTGTATTCGATCCCTTGCTATATTGTTCAAGAGTCATACCTTCCTGTAACACTAATTGTAATGTAAAGGGTACAGATTGGCTCCACCTTAATGTGATTAGTAATAAATGTAAAAGATAATTAATCTGGTTAATATTAATTATATTATAATCTAGTGAGGTCGGCCCTATTGTGCCAATAGACACTTATGTTGACAAGTTCAATTTAGTATAAGTAAAGGTAGATTCCCCATTGTGAAATCATATCTTCTGTGTGAGTTTGGAAATTTCAGCAAGAACACTTTCTTAGGATAAGTGCACACCTCTCTTGGGCGCTAGTCTTCTAGGGTTTGAGAACCCTCTTGTGTGCTAGGGTTTATCTTGGTGGTGAAGGTCTTTCTCTTGAAGAATATATCAAAGGATTTGGATGGGTTTTCTTCCCTTGTTGAGAAGGGTTTTCCAAGATACTTCTTGTGTTCTTGTGCATGGTGTTTGTTCTTGTGATCTTGGTTGCTGCAACATTATTTTTTATGGTTAAGTGAAATTCCAAAAATGGAATGAACTTCATGCTTAGCCTAGCTTATGAAAAAAAAACACTAACTGCTATGCTGATCACCTTGATGACATCCCTTTCCTCTATACCAATGATCCTTATCGCATCTCAAACCCACCCCGACCTTTCTACCTTTAATGATGGGGGTGGGGGGGGGTCCAGGAAAATGGTTTCCACACTACGGGCCCTACCTAATATGGCGAATCCTCAGGATTTTGGAACCCCCTCTCTCTAATCCTCTTACCACCTACCTTCCCCTCTGGGATCCTGCCAGATTTCCTCTCAATACCACCCCTCTCACTGTGCGCCATCTTTCCTCCACTCACACCAGTCACCTCCACTCCCCTCCACTTCATCTACATCCACGTCATCCACCTTCACACGTCCTGTCTTCCTATTGGATGCCCAAGTCCATGTCTTCATGTTCACAACTAGTTAATCACAGTGAAAGCGAGGAGAAGGGTCAGTTACAGTCGAGACAGAATGTTCTTAGCTTCCGAAAGCTCAGACACAGACAGAGAGTTAGGTCTCATTTAAAGGTTGACACAGATTGGTGCCAGAACACTTCAACATACTCTCTCTTCCTCAAGAAGAAACCTGTTCATGTAGCCAGTTGTCTCCAGTGGCCTCCAACAACTCATAGGCATGCCATTACTCAACACAGAGCTCTGCTCTATAACTCTGAGGCCTATTTTCTACCGAGTCAGTTCCTCCAGCGCATCCATTAGTTTCGACTTAGAGACAATAGTGGTTTTTAATTTAATACTTCCATCATTTTCTTAGATTAGATACAAGAGTGGTCTTTTGTATGTGATAAGAAC
Organism: Picea engelmannii; assembly: GCA_009831015.1. Lineage (NCBI taxonomy): Eukaryota > Viridiplantae > Streptophyta > Pinopsida > Pinales > Pinaceae > Picea > Picea engelmannii. The sequence goes on along the minus strand of ML805152.1, from coordinate 196,711 downwards.
CACTCTTTTTGATTAAATCCAGTGTCATAGTCAAGTTAATAATTGTTTTTATGAACAATTACCTAAAATTAGCTCTCAGTCCCCTATGGATGAGAACCTCTGCAACTCTGTTAAATAGGGGGTCCTTGAATGTTTTAGGGGTCGATGGTTTTTGGAAAGACCCTCATTTTTGGATTGTAAAGAACTATTTCAGAGATAACTTGATTGAGAAGTCCTGCTCATGACCTGACACCAAGTGTTTTTTGTTGTTTTCATCAAAGGCGTGTGTGATTGGATCTGAAGAAGAATTTTTTATGATTTTATCTCATGAATGTATGTTTTAATGAGTGAGAGCTTCTGAATATGTTGATTAGTTATCTAATTCAATATTTTCATAGTTCTTATCTTTAATGGTGAAAAGTAAATAGTTGTGTTAATATGTGATTTATGATTAGAGTTAAGGAAACTATTTTTCTTGCCATCGTTTATCACATGTATGTTTTCTTCTGGTAATTGTATCTCAGTAAATAATTGGAACACCAACAGGTTAATGTATTAGTACTAGGCTTGTTGTAGGTGTAAGAATCATTGTTTTCATGTTTGAGCACGTGGTTTTTCCCAAGCTCAGCCTTCTCCAGTAATGAATCTTTCCCACTTTGTTACCTGGTTGGTTTATACCAACTTTTATCTTGTATCAGACCCACCTATAAGAGAAAATACAAAAAAAGAACGTTCAAATCGAAGGAGGAGCTTTCACTAGAAAACATCATGCCAATCACTACGTAAAGCCCATCGATTAATTGGATGGATCATAAGATATGGAGAACCATTCCATCATTAAATGCTACAGAGTCTAATTGGGCCTCGGTGGCATATTTGGTTCCTACTGTTGATTTAAATGGATTTAGGACCCCTCAACAGAATTGGTTCTATAAGGAGGACCTAAAGAATGAATGGCTGACAATATTTTTTACAAAATCTTTCACACAACCTATTGATTCAAAACAACTCACATCCATGGCTAGTCATTCCCAAGACAACCCACACATGCTTATTACTCCTAAAACGAGTAACTCACCCTAGCCATAGGAAGAGCATCTATTCCCTGAGATACCTTACACTCTTCCTCATGAGGAGTTGAACCAATTAAGAAGAATCACAAGAGATTACGCTCGAAAGATTGGTGCGCTTCCCTTAGCTCTGTTACTTCCTTGAAGAAAAAAAGTAAGAAGAGCAGTGGTTGAGTCCCTTGACCAGGTTTTTTTGCACACAATAGAAGACCTGATATATTTCTCTCTCACTGAAATTGAACATCCTCTTAATCTAGTCCCCAAAACACCAGCCGACAATTTCTCCGAGCCCGATGATTTTTCCAACGAGGAAGGGTTTAACTCTGAACACTCAGTTTCGGGATCAGAGGACATGGAATATAACAAATATCATAATGAATAAAGGGGAAACCCAACTCAGAATAATCAACCTTGATTGGCCAGAGATGCTCTAGCCATCCCTGGACGAGTACATAACCTTCCCCAACATCTAGATATTTTACTCCCTAAATTTGACCTTGAAACCTCAGGATTTCTTGAAGACGATATCAAAAAATTCATACTAGGTATCATAATGATGAATGTTCAACATGAAGACCTAGTATCCAGGATTTCCCCCTACACTTTCTAGAATTTGGCTTCCACGTGGTATTTTAAATTACCTATAAGATCCATAACTAGTTAGATGAAGCTTCAAAAAGATTTTCTGGAAAAATTTGCAGAAGAAACCACTACTAGAGATTTGATGGTCGAGTTGTTCACTGCCACCATGAGTTCAAAGGAGAAGGTTAAATAATTTAATCAAAGGTTCACCACTATCCTAAACAAATTTCAACCTAAAGCTAAACTCACTCAGGAGTTGCAAATCGAAGTATATGCTAATGCTCTCCCAACTTCTATTTCCATGTTTGTGAAGAGGGCTACCAAAACAACTTTAGCTGAGAATTTTGAAGAATCCAAAACAATAGAATTTCAAATGAAGGGATGTAAAGATGGCCAGGTCTCACTAGTTAAGAAGGAAGTTCAACCTCCTCCCATGTTGACTAGACCCCCAGAAAAACAAACAGATCAAGGTCCTGAAAAAGGAAGTGGAGACATAAAATACCTACAACATATGTTTAAGAGGTTTTCGGATGAAATCATAGACATGAAGAGAAGTGCAGGGGAAGGAAACCAAGGCCAGAGGACCTATAAACCATTTTTTAAAAGAAATCTACCTTTAAAACAAATTGAAACCCCCCCATCCAACTTAAACATTGATCTATGAAATGTAACATATGACTCTTTCTATACCTATCAACAAGGAAAACACTTTGAAAGACACTTCCCACAATGGGTGCATGCCATGAATTTGATGGCTAGCTGATTTCTAGATGAGGTTTCCATAACTGAACAATTAAGTGACTTAGTTATGAATATTGTTGATCAGGAAGAAGTTGATCCACCAGAACTTCAACCTATCTCAAACAACCTTACTACGACCCAAACTTAGGGGGGGAAACCAACTCCTGATCACCCGAAAGCACCTTTTGTTCCCCGAAGAAATCCTATAAACATCCATACATGAGAATCGCCCAAGCTAGACTACAACATAATAGAAGACTTGAAAAATTTGAAGGAAAACATATCGGTCATGGACATGTGTAGAATCCCTCAACAAAAGGACTTTATGTTACAATCGTTGAAATCAGTAGAAAATCCTACAATAGGCACTGACTAAGGAGAAAATCTAACCCCCACAGATCTAAGGAATAAACCAACTATGAATGCCTACTCTGAAGATAAGAAGGGAAAACCTTTTTTCCCACCATTCCTTTTGACATTTGAAGTCTTCAACAGAAACATTCATAACTATTTGGTTGACTCAGGATCATCCTCCAATGTTATACCATTGTCTATTTGCAAAAAATTAAACGTAGTCCCTCTCAAAAGTGACAAACATGTGATACAACTAGACATAACCTAGGTGAAGGTTATGGGATAGCTCAAAGATGTAATGATCAAAATAGTGACACACCCTAAATTTGTGCAAGTAATTGACATCATTGTAGTAGATATCTCATAATCTTATGGATTGTTATTGAGTCGAGATTGGTCTGAGAAGTTAAACAAATAATTTAGTACAGACTGGGCTCACCTTTGGTTTCCATTAAAGGGAAACACGAATATGATCAGAATTGATAGGGAAAGATATCTAAAACACATGGTCATTATTGTTCCTTGGCCAAGTTTTGGAGAACTTGGGTCATGTTTGACCATTTTTGGGACTTCGATAGGCTGGTCGAAGACAGAGCGCCAGGTGAAGTGGAGATCACGAGATCTCGCCACCTTTTGTGGACCTTTTGGGTTTAGGGTTTATGTAACAGGTATGGGATGTCAGCCCATGGGTTTTACCCATGATTAGGACCATTTTTTAATGTATAAATAAATAGTTATCTAGGCGATGTAAAAGTAGAGAGACCTAGTAAGCCGATGGCTTGGTGCTATGCTAAGTGCAAATGATTGAAGAGGTTTTGTGCATACCGTGTGTTGAGACTTGCAGAGCTAATTGCAAGTCATATGTAGTGCTTTGTGCATCGACTATGTAAGGCTCTGTGCCTAGATCTACTCGGGGAACGAGGATTTGGTGAAGTGCGCGTAGATCTCCTGTCCTATGCGAAGTGGGTTTTTATGGCTCTCTGCATGTAAGAAGTTGACAGAAGACAATAAAGAAGAAGAAGAGTTGGTGGATGTAGCCCCAGGCTGGGGGTGAATCACGTATATCCTGTGTTGTTATTTCTTTGTGCATTATGGTTGTTATGTTATTGATGTGATTTATTCTTAGTGTTGTTATCTTTATGTATGATGCATCTGATATAGTAGCTTAGTGCTTAATGATATGAATAAATTCTAGATCTGATCTATCCCTATGTGTTAATTTCTTGAATATATTATATCTTGGTGAATATTGCGTTGCTATGTAATTAGGGTTTTGACCTATGATGTGAATAGGGGTTAAATACTAATGAATATTAACTGCTAAGTGCTCTATTAAGTTTGGTAATCATAGATCTGTGTCCTAGCTAGGTTACAGACACTTGAGTACTACAACCACCCCTGCCTCTACCTCAGGTGAGACTTCATCTGCTTCGCAGGTGTTGTCGAAAGGGTCGATAATTAGGGTTTTTTTGGTGTGTTGTAGCATTGAACCTTGGGTCTACCCTTGTGCCAACAAATGGTTCCATTGTTGGGACTAAAACTGTGATTGCTGAGAACTGAAGAAAATAAAGTGTTGTGCATAGATATATTTCCCTAGTGCACAATACTCTACCTAATTTGAGAAGCTCTGTGCTAAGAAAAGAAGTCTGATCTGAAAAAAAGAGGTAAGATATTAAAAAACTTTGTGCTCTGATAAAGGTAAGATAAGTGGAAAATTTTTCTTCGAAAGAATGGATCTAGGTATGTTTCATAGATTTGGTCCTAGTCTGAAAATTAGGGCACAGTTAGAAGAAAGAAGATATGATATGAATAGATCTGATAGAAATAGTGAAAGATATGTTATTCCTATGCATAAAAAGAATGTTTGGACTAGCAAGTGGATGCAGGATCCTAGAAAGATTTTTTTGCAGGTTAGTTACTATGATCCCAGTGCACAGTATAGGAAAGGTTGGGGATCATTTAAAATAAAGAGAGGATTAACCCTTTGTTACAGTTGCAGAAAAATGGGAAATCTTGCTAAGGAATGTCCTGGTAGAGGTCCTAGTTGTCTTTGTTGTAAATCTATGGACCATGAAGTTTTGGATTTCCCTAGTGCTAAGGTTGAAAATATGAACATGAGACAAGAAAACCATAAGGAAGGCCAAGAGACTAAAGATATGATAGAACCCCAGAAAGAATTAGAGATTGTATTGTTGTAGATGAAAGAAACCCTGAATGATCACATAAACATTAATTTATCTGAGATTTTAAAAGAGAAAGAGTGCATAGAAACAAGAATAGGAGACTTCAACATAGACTGTGTATTGGATGCAGAAACACAAGTGAATATCATGACAGAAAGAACTTGAGAAATTTTGGGAAATCCATCTATGATTCCTTCACTTGGAGGAATAGGATTGTTTAAAGGAAAAATGATAACCCTATGTAGAATACTTACCCAGACACCTATCACTGCTCATGGATCTTTGACAGAGGAAGAATTTGAGGTCATTAAATTTGTTGAGAACAACCCCCCATTTTCTCTTTTGCTAGGAAAAACTTGGATTGAGAAAGATCAAGTCACAAGGAAAAAAGAAGAGGAAGATATGGAACATAAAAATAAAGAACTAAGGGATTTCATGGCTAAGAGAATAGAGTGCTTAATAGAAGAGTAGAAGGACAAGTCGAAGCTACTTAAGACCAGAGACCTAGTTGTCGAAGTTGAAAAAATGCAAGAAGGCTTGAGAAACCTATCCATGCAAGAGAGTAGAGCACCAACTACAGAAAAAAAAGAAGTATTACCCTCAAACCCTATGAAATAACCTCATCAGCGTGAAGTTGCTATGTCAACTACAGAAAAAAATCAGAATGGAAAGAGGAACCCAGTAACTCAGATCATAGGGAAGAAGGCTAGAAAGCTCAGTAAGAAAAAATCAAGGTTAGAAAAATTACAAGAGGTACCAGAAAGGACTTCACAGAAGGATGATTTACAGAACTTGAACTTCACCAGAATATTAGAACAACACAGATTGGCACTTCGCCATGGAAAAGTGATATAACCATTGGAGGTGTCTCGAACATTAAACCGATGCTCCAGAATGTCTAGAAATGAAGTTATTGATGGAACGTTCACCATTGGACCGTTGAGGCCAATCCCTAACGGATGAAATTGGATTGATGAAGGCCTTCTTGTCTATTGGAGGAACACGTTATGATGTTGTCTATTTATCCCATCGACTGTTGCATCAAGAACACTTTTGCGAATGGTATATGAACCTGCAGAGAATTCATTGTTATCGCGATGTGCCTATTGATACCTCGCCACCCATTCTATTACCTTGAGTGTTCAATCACCGATATGAGATACCTGATCCCGAGCATGCATGTTAGATGGCATTAAATTCCATCAAAGGAATCCTAATAGACCTCATGGCTGAGAAGGTGATTTCCATAGGATTTCAAGCCTCATCTACGAGAGGAGTGAAAGCATCCCTGTCGACTACTCATGGATCTGGACCGTCCTGAGCTATGACAGAGAAACAAACCAAGCATCATGATGAATTGGTGAATGTGAAGCTCATCCCATCAATCTTTCCTGACTACATCCCACCCATGGTTGGTGCGGTGATTCATGACAGTCTCCCAAGGGACTTCGACTACATGTTTATTACTGTGTACCTCCCGAAGAGGATACACGCAGTCAAACAAGAACTACATAAGATTCTGACGATGAAGATCAATGACTATAACCTAGGAGATCATAAGAACTATGGTATGCTCACACCGCATAGGTATATAACCAAGACAAAGGAGAATAAGCCGAGGATAATCCCTCATCCATGGGCAATAGACAACGCAAGGTCCACAATCCTCAACGTGATGAAGATACCCCACTTTGGAAGGCATCAAGAGGTTAACACGTGCGTTAAGTTCCTACTATCATGCTTCCATGGAATTTATATATGGCTGGAAAGACACATCACTGTAGGTCCGGTGTTGATCCATAGGATCATTGGATTAAGCATGCAAGGACCAAACCCATAAGAATTTTACCTAGGGAAGGCTATAGATCATGCCTTGGCGCAGAAAATCAAAGATACCTATGGTGATGTAGAAAAGGGGAATCTAGGCTACAAGGTAACTTCCATCCAGAATGGCATTGTCCACCTCGCCTACCAGTTGATCGCAGGTAAGCTAGTAAGGAAGAACAGACCCACACAGGTCATAGGGTTCGTTGTTGACCTTGTAGGAAAATGCATGGAAGGGCTCCAAATGAACTGGGCGAGGTACCCCATCAACCAGTTATAACAAGACTATCATGAAGCTCAGGATCAGGGCTACGAGTTACATTTTAGTTGGTTGCTAATCCTCATTGCCTTCATTGCTTGGGAGATGTCGGAAGGTGTGACCTTCCCTGAGACTAAGCCATCCAAACCATTAGCTGTGAAGTTCACTATGCTCTGGTATTTGAGTGACATGGAAAAACAATGGAAATCAAACGTGGTGTTCCACACTTATGAGCTGCATTTGAAGAGGGCTATTGATTATTTCCCTCGTATGACGCTGAACACCCTGCACAGGTTCAAGCCATTTGTGAAGTTCCACGTAGATACACATTTTATTTATATCACTACCCACAGATACAAACACAAATAACAATTGCAGAGTTATTATAATCTCATAGAGGAAGACATGGAATAAACAACTAAGGAATGGCCTGCAGAACTCCTTATCCCAGTTGACCAGGCAAAACTATCTGACCCTGACCTAATTTGAAGTCCTGTGGTCACTCGCGAACAGTAATATGCAACTAGCAGTAGAAGAAGGAAGAATAAGGAAGAGGTACAGGAACCGAATAGTGCATCCCAGGAGACTGCATCAAATCCACCTGGGGGAGGAGGTGCGGACAAAGTGGACAAAGAAGAGGATTAAAGGGAAGAAGACAGCCAAAGCAGGGTGAAGTAACACCACCTAAGGATCTCATTGATGAAGCTGAGACATCCAAGAAAAGAAATTTTTCCCCCACAAAACCTACATCGTGGAAGAAATCAAAAGCCAATAAAACACCATTCCAGACTGTGCTCATGATGGATGACATCGACCTTATCATTTCGGTTGTGTCAGACACCTCAAATCATATCTTGCAGGGGAGTGAAACCAAACAAGAATCCATGTATTATAGGATTGAAGTAGATTTGAAAGGGGTACAACAAGCCCTCTACTCGAGCCATGCAGTATCTACTACGCCCCCACCATCAGAAGGAGCATAGTTGAGAGATGAGCTTGCCCAACTACACAGAATAGCAAACTCAATAGAAGATCACCTTCATCGGGTCCAGGAAGAAAAAGAACAGGCCACAGAGGCCCTGAAGCAAGAAAAAAAGGAATTCATAGAGCAACGTTGGGTTGCGCAGTAGGAAAAATACAACCTCCAAGTGAAGTTTGCAGAAGATAGAGTGTAGATCCAAAAGGAGAAAAAATAGTTGCTTGCGGAGCAGAGTGGAATTAAAGAAGCAGTCACTAGAGAACTACACTCTATGATAGGTTTAGAACAAATGCAATAAGACCTAGTGGAGAGTCAAGTGAAGAATCTTGTTGAATCCATTCAACATCTCCAACAGAGAGTAGCAGAATTGGAATTACAACCAGTGCCAAGTAGTCCGTAGGAAGTGAGAGACCAACGAGAAGAAACCGCCCAGAGCGTAGTTGAGAGAATCAAGTATTTAGCCTGGGAATGTAAACAACTCAGTAGTCGAAGTGCGTAGACCTATGAGCATCTTGCAGAGGAACCTGAGCTCAAGACATTGGAGTCCCAGCTCCAGGAGGCAAAGAAGCAAGCATCATCAGTGCAAGCATAGTTGAAGCTACTATCAACGATTGAGAGGATGAAAAGATCCTAAGAAAAATGCACGATTCAGCAATAGGTCCATGCTATCCAGAGTAAAGTCATGGAAGTGACCCAGAATCTCTAGCCAGTGTAGGATGAAGCTTGCACAATTTTTGTGGAAATTGAAGGATGAGGTGTAGAACTAGAAGAAATGGTCACTTTGATGGAACAACGCTTGGAAGAACCCATGAATGAGAAATGTATTCAAGAGTTCGGCGAGTGAGAGGCTCTGGTGAAGCAGCAAGTCGAAGAAGATCGAGCCAATCTCAAGGCATTTGAGGAAGAGTTACCCAGATCAGAGTGACTCGGCATGAGTCACAGGTGAGTGTTGGGGTCCTATTGGCCCTTGAGAAAGTTTTAGAGAACTTGGGTCATGTTTGACCATTTTTGGGACTTCGACAGGCTGATCAAAGATAGAGCACCAAGCGAAGCGGAGATCATGGGATCTCGCCACCTTTTGTGGACCTTCTGGGTTTAGGGTTTATGTAATGGGTATGGGATGTCGGCCCATGGGTTTTACCCATGCTTAGGCCCATTTTGTAATGTATAAATAAGTAGATATATAGGTGATGTAAGAGTAGAGAGACCTAGTAAGATGATGGTTGGGTGCTATGCTAAGTGCAAGTGATTTTAATAGGTTTTGTGCATATTGTGTGTTGAGACTTGCAGGGATAAGTGCAAGTCATCTGTACTAATTTGTGCACCGACTGTGTAAGGCTATGTGCCTATATCTACTCAGGGAAGGAGGATCGGGTGAATCACGTGCATATCTTTTGTCCTATACGGAGTGGGTTTTGGTGGCTTTGTGCATGTAACAAGATTGACAGAAGACAATAAAGAAGAAGAAGAGATGGTGGACGTAGCCCCAAGTTGGGGGTGAACCACGTATATCTTGTGTTGTGATTGATTTGTGCATTATGGTTGTTATGTTATTGATGTGATTTATTCTTAGTGTTGTTATCTTTATGTATAATGCATCTGATATAGTAGCTTAGTGCTTAATTATATGAATAAATGCTAGATCTGGTCTATCCCTATGTGTTAAGTTCTTGAATATATTAGATCTTGTTGAATACTATGTTGCTCTGTAATTACAGTTTTGACCTGTAATGTGAATAGAGGTTAAAGACTAATGAATATTAATTGCTAAGTGCTCTGTTAAGTGTGGTAATCATAGATCCCTGACCCATCTAGGTTGTAGACACTTGAGTAATATAACCACCCCTACCTCTACTTCAGATGAGACTTCATCTGCTTCACAGATGTTGCCGAAAGGGACGGTAGTTAGGGTTTTGTTGGTGCATTGTTGTAGAGTTGCACCCTGGGTCTTCCCTTGTGCCAATAGTCACCAACCTAGAAACCCTTAACGATCCCTCATCGACATATTTTCCCATGCTAGGAAATTATTCCCATGACTTCGATGTCGGGAATTTCTCCCCCCTCTCATATGATGTCCCTCTTACTAAAAAATCCGAAATGATTTTTAAAGAAAACTTGCTAACAACGATAGAGGAAACCCTCTTCTGTCAAGGACATGTGTTAGAAATCAAGGAACAAATAGGAGGAAAGGAGGAAAGTGGTAGGAAAAGGGAAACTGATAACTTTTGATCACCAATTTGGACCTTATACTTTTATGGATCTAAATCACAAGAAGGTTTGGGGCCGAGGTGCATCCTCATTGATCCAAAAGTTAAATGAAATTTCATGTCTTGTAGACTAGAATTTGAATGTACAAACAACATTGTTGAGTATGAAGCTCTAGTACAAGGGATAAATAAGGCCATAGACTTAAACGTTAAAGAATTGAAGGCTTTTGAAGATTCTAAAATCATCATTAGACAAGTAAGGAACATTGTACATTGCAACTCTCTCCACTTGAGGAATTACCAACAGGAAGTGCACAGATTAATAGAACATATTAAAGACTTTAACATTACAGGGATCCCCAGAATAAAGAACAATCTTGTTGATTCTCTAGCCACCATTGCCTCAAGACTATCACCTCTAGAATACTATGAAGCCTCCCAGTTTATGGTGGAGATACTCTATAAACCATCGGTGCCCAATAATATTTCCAATTGGAAGGTCTTTGAAGGAGATGAATAGATCATAAACTTTTGACCAATCAAGATAATTTTAAAGACTTGGCTATTGATGATGAAGTATTTCAGGAGAAATTAGTAGAGACTGATCCTCATACAGATCAACCAACAAACAAATTGAGGTTGCACACGATACCGAAAGGTGTATCCAATTTAGAAAATATTTTTGATTTAAGGGAAAGATTCAAGGGGTCAACAAACACAAAAATGAGGAGCTCTTGTCCCATGCATGAAACTATAAATCTAGGAACCCTGAAAAACCCCAAGAATATAAATCTTGGCAAGAAGGTATCTAAAGAGGAAATAAAGGCCTATCTCAAACTTTTTAGACAATATCTAGATGTTTTTTCTTGGTCCTACCGAGATCTGGAAACTTGTGATACTCGTATCATTCAACACACTATCCCATTAAAACCTGAAGTAAAACCCTTCCAATAAAATCTATAGAAGTACTACCCATCCTTGGAACCTCTCATGTGTCAGGAGTTAAAGAAACTATTAGATGCTAAAATTATCTTCCAGGTTAGATACTCTGCATGGGTAGCGAATTTGTTTCCCATGAGGAAAAAGTCTGGGGAGATTCGCCTATGCGTAGATTTCATAAACCTTAATAGAGCTTCAGGAAAGGAAAACTACCCAATCCCACCAATGGAGCAACTCTTACAGACCGTGTCGAGCTCTGAGATTTTCTCCATGCTGGATGGTTTTTCAGGTTAATACCAAGTCCTAGTTTCAAAGGAAGACCGTTTGAAAACTACCTTCCTAAACAAGTGGGGAACCTTCGCTTATAAACGTATTCCATTTGGGTTAATCAATGCAGGGGAAACCCTCCAGAGGGCCATGGACGTAGCATTTCGAGGACTAATCAACAAATGTGTAGTAGTCCAAAGAAAGCAGTATGAAATATATCATGAATATCCAAGCTGGTTGTGAAGGTATGGTATTTAATATTGTTGGCCCTTGACCAAGTTTTGAGGATCCTTGGTCATGTTTGACCTAATTTTGGGACTTCAACATGCTGTTGAAGGAAGATCACAAGTCGAAGTGGAGATCATGGGATCTCGGCCCCTTTTTATGGATTTTTGGGTTTCTGTCTTATGTAACGGGTATGGGGATGATGGTTCGTGGGTTTACCCATGTTTAGGCCCTTTTGTAATGTATAAATAGAATTCTAGGCGATGTAAGGAGGAGAGGCTTGGTGCCATGCTAGGTGCTAAGTGCAAGTGGTGATTGTGATTTCTTTGTGCATACTGTGTGAGACTTGTAGAGCTAAGTGCAAGTGATTGTAAGCAACCATGGAAGGCTTTATGATGTAACTCAAGGAAGGAGGATCTAGCGAAGTGCACAAATCTCTTGTCCTCTGCGGAGTAATATCTCAAGGCTCTGTGCATGTAGAAGATTCATAAAGGATAATAAAGAAGAATATTTGTTGGACGTAGCCCTAGGGTGGGGGTGAACCACGTATATCTTGTGTTGTGGTTGCTTTTTGCTTTGTACTTGTTCTCTTGTTTATGTGATTAATGCTTAGTGCACTAATATATGCTTAGAAGAATCTAATATGATAGCTTAGTGTTGAATAATGTGAATGAATGCCAGATTTGATCTATGTTGGTATGCTTAGTGCTTGAATCTATTGGATCTGTGTGAATACTATGTTGCTCTGTTATTAGGGTTTATCTACACTGTAAGCTAAAGACGAATATTGATTAACTATAACTATTAAGTTCTCTGTTAAGGTGTTACAATCACAAATCTGTTTCCTAGCTAAGGTTGCAGACATCTGATTCATGCAACCACCCCTACCTCTACCTTGGGTGAGACTTCATATGCTTCACAGGTGTTGCCGAAAGGGTCGGTAGTTAGGGTTTTGTTGGTGCACTATTGTAAGGGTTGAACCCTAGGTTTTCCCCTATGCCAAAAAATGGTTTTGTTTCTGGGACTTGAAAATGTGATTGTTGGTAACTAAAGAAAAGAGAAATCTTTGTGCATAGATTTGTTTCCCTAGTGCGCAATATTCTACTTGACCTGTGAAGCTCTGTTCCAAGAAAAAGAGTCAAATCTAAAAAAAAGAGGTAAGACCTGAAATATTTTTTCTATGATAAAAGTAAAGTAAGAAGTTTTGGTGAAATATCCTAAAGCTTTGTACTATGATAAAGGTAAGAACAATGAAATTTTTTTATTGAAAAGGTAATATAAGTATAAATTTTTGTCTCAAAAGTATGGATCTAGGTATGTTTGATAAATTTTGTCCTAGCTTGAAAAGTAGGGCACAACTAGATGAAAGAAGGTTTGATATGAGTAGATCTGACAAAAATAGTGAAATATATAGTATCCCTATGCATAGAAAGAATGTTTGGACTAACAAATGGATGCAGGATCCTAGAAAGAATTTTTTGCAGGTTAGCTACTATGATCCTAGTGCACAGTACAGGAAAGGATGGGGATCCTTTCAAAGAAAAAGAAGATTAACCCTTTGTTACAATTGCATAAAACTGGGACATCTTGCTAAGGAATGCCTTGGTAGAAGACATAGTTGTCTCTATTGTAAATCCATGGATCATGAAGTTTTAGATTTCCATAAAATGATTGCTAAGCTTGACAGAATGAAAATGAGACAAGAAAACCCTGAGGAAGGTCACAAAACTGAGACCATGGCAGAACCCCAGAAAGAATCAGAGAATGTATTGCTACAAATGAAAGAAACCCTAAATGATCACAAAAATATCAACTTATCTGAGATATTCAAAAAAAGAGAATGCATAGAAGTAAGAATAGGAGACTTCGACATTGACTGTGTTATGGATGAAGAATTACAGGTGAATATCATGACAGAAATAACTTGGAAAACTTTAGGAAATCCTTCTATGATTCCTTCATTGGGAGGAATAGGATTATTTTGAGGAAATTTGATAACCCTATGTGGAAGACTCACCTATATATCTATGAGTTCTCATGGAACTTTGACAGAGGAAGATTTTGAGATTGTTAAATTTATTGAGAACAACGCCCCATTTTCTATATTACTAGGAAAAACTTGGATTGAAAAGGATCAGGCCATAAAAAAAGAAGAGGAAGTCTTAGAGAAGAAGAAGCAATAATTAAAATATTTTAGGACTAGGAGGATAACACACTTGATTGGAGAACAAGAGAATAGACCAAAGCTACTTAGAACCAAAAACTTGGATGTCGAAGTTCAAATAACACAAGAATACTCACAGAAGACTGAAGCACCTACCCCAGATAGAGAAGACGTATTAATCTCCGACGCTATGAAAGAATCTCAACAACGCAAAGTTACTATGCCAAAAGGAGATAATAATCAGAATGGAAAAAGGAATACCGAGATGAAGATCACCAGGAAGAAGGCTAGAAAGATCAGTAAGAAGAGAGAAAAGATAGAAAAGTTATAGAAGGTTCAAGAGGGGACTTCGTAGAAGGAGGGTTTCCAATACTGGAACTTCGTTGGGATATTAGAATAATGCAACATGTCACTTCTCCATGGTGAAGCAATATAGCCGTTGAAATCATTATAACCGTTAGCCCAATGACTCGAACAGTTAGAACAACAGTAATGGTCTAAAGAATCTCCATTCGACCGTTGGGACCGCACTGCATTGATGCAGACATCTCATCTGTTAGAGAGATTTGTTACATCGTGTCTACTTAGTCCGTCGACTGGTGCACCGAGAACACTTTTGTGAATTGTATCCAAGCCAACTCATTGCTACCGTGATGTGTTTATTGAGATCAACACATGTTCTATTGCATTGCGCACTCATTCATCCACTTGAGTTATCTGATATAAGTGTACATGTCAGATGAGCTTAGTGCCGCAGAGAAATTTGTCGAAGAAGTTCTCATCGATCTCATGGCTGATAAAGTAATGTCTATAGGTATTCAAGCATCATCTACGAGAGGAGTGCAAGCCTCTCCGTCGACTACTCACAGATCTGGACCATCCCGATCGGCAGCAGAGAAGAGAACCAAGCATAGAGATGACTTAGAAAATGTGAAGTTAATCCTGACCATCTTACTCAACTGCATTCCGCCTCTGGCCAACGCGCTGAGTCATGACAGTGTCCCGAGGGACTTTGATTACACCATGGTTACTGCGTACTTCCCGAAGGGGATATGTGTAGTAAGAATGCAACAGGATAAGATCGCGACATTGAAGTTCATCAACTTCAACCTAGGAGACCGCAAGAACCATAGTATGCTTGCTCCTTACAAATACTTGACCAGAAAAAAGGGAAAGAACTCAAAAATAATCCCTCGGCCATGGACTGTGAACCTCACGTAGTCCACCCTCTTGAATGTAATGAATATACCACACTTTGGAAGGAACTGGGAGGTTAATGTATGTGTTAAGCTCCTTCTCTCATGTTACCATGGCAGCTACCTATGGCTAGATCGATGCATCATAGTCATCCAACGTTGATCCATAGAATCACCAGATTGAGCATGCAGGGACCCGACTTGTAGGACTTCTACCGAGGAAAGGATACAGATCGCGCATTGGCACATAAGATCAAAGACACATATGGTGATGTAGAAAAGGGAATGTGAGGCTACAAGGTAGATTCCATTGAGAATGGCGTAGTGCGCTTGGCCTGCCAGCTGATCGCAGGAAAGCTCGTAAGAAAGAAAAGACCTACACAGGTCACATGATTCATTGTTGACCTCGTCGAGAAATGTGTAGAAGGACTAAAAATGAAATGGGTGAAGTACTTGGTCAACCAACTAGAATTAGACTACCGCGAAGCTCAGGATCAGGGCTACGAGTTCCACTTTAGCTATCTCCTGATCCTCATCGCATTTATCACTTGGGAGATGCCGGAAGGTGTGACCTTCCTAGACATTGAGTCGTTCGAGCCACTTGCTGCGAAGTTCACAACGCTCTGGTACTCGATCGATATGGGAAAATAGTGGCAGCCAAAAGCAGTCTTTCATACATATTATCTCCAACTGAAGAGGGCTATCGAAGTTGTCCCTCGCACGATGCCAAACACCTTGCATTGGTTCTAACCCCTAATGAAGTTTAGTGTAGATCGAAACTTCATTTATATCACCGCGTGCGTAGATGAGCATAAAGAAGAGCTTCAGTTATACTACAATCTCACAGAGGAGGACCTCAAAGAGATAACCAAGGACTAGTCTACAGAACTCCTCATCCCTGCTGACCTCACAGAAATGTCAGACCCTGAACTAATTGGCAGCCCTGCTACCACTCATGAAGCAAAGGATACTCCTGGACCCGGCAAAAGGAAGAAGAATGAAGAGGTCCAAGACTTGAGCAGGGCATCGGAAGAAACTACTTTAGTATCACCTGGTGATGACAAAGTAGAAGAGACAAATGGAAAAGAAGATCAGCAGAAGCAGGGTGAAGTAACACTGCCTAGGGATCCTGTTGATGAGGCTAATCCCTTGAAGAAAATGAAGGTTTCTCTCACAAAACCCACTTCCCGAAATAAATCCAGAGCCACCTTGACTAAGATGCAGATTGTGCTCACTGTAAATGACTTCGACTTCATCATCATAGCTGTAGCAGATGCCTCATAGGACATCTTGCAGAAGCATGAATCCAAGCAGGAGGAGATGTACGATAGAATTGAGGATGAACTCAGAGGGGTACATCAGGTCCTTCAATCCAGCCACACAGTATCCACTACGCCCCTTCCATCAAAAGAACCAGAGTTGGGAGATGAGCTTGCCCAACTCCACAGACTAGTTGATGTGACCAAAGTTCACCTTCATCGATCACAAGATGAGAAAGATTAGGCCACAACAGCCCTGAAATAGGCTCATGAAGAAATGGTAGAGAAACATCGGTTTGCACAAAAGGAGAAGGATGACCTTCAAGCCAATTTTGAAGAAGAGATGGCGTAGGTCAAACAAGAAAAAGAACAGTTGTTCACAGAACAACTTGCAGTCAAAGAAGCAGTCGACAGAGAACTTCGCTCTATGACAGGCTTAGAGACAAATGCGGAAGACCAAGTGGAGCATCAAGTAGCGCAGATCACAAAAGATATCCAACATCTACAACAAAGAATAGCAGATTTAGAACTACGAATAATGCCCAACACTCTGTCGGATGTACAAGATCAAAGAGAAGAAACTTCTTGAAGTACAGTTGAAAGAATAAATTCCCTCACCATGGAATGTTAAAAACTAAGTGATCACAGTGCCCAAACTTATGAGAGACTCATTGAGGATCCTGAATTAAAGGCACTAGATTCACAGCTCCAAGAGGCAAAGAAATAAGAAGAAATAGTACAGGCACAGTTGAAGCCCTTGTCATCCGTTGAGAGGATGAAGCGATCCCAAGAATAGTGCACTGCTCAACAATAGGTCCACTCCATTCAGAGAAAAGTCATGGAATTGACTCAGAGGATCCAACTAGCATAGGATGAGGCTTGCCAAATATTTGCAGAGATTGAAATTCAAGGAGCATAACTAGAGAAATTCATCATTACAGTTGAACAATGCTTAGAGGGACCTATCAACAAAGTAGTTATCCAAGAGTTTGCCAAGCAAGAGTTCGTGGCGCAACAACAGGTTGAAGCAGCTCAAGCCAAGCTAGAGGCTTCTGAAGCAGAGCTACCTAGACCAGAGTGACTTGGGATGATTCACAAGTGAGTGTTGGGGTCATGTTGGCCCTTGACCAATTTTTGAGGATCCTTGGTCATGTTTGACCTAATTTTGGGACTTCGACAGGTTGTCAAAGGTAGAGCGCAAGTTGAAGCAGAGATCATGGGATCTCAACCCCTTTTTAGGGATTTTTGGGTTTTGGGCTTATGTAACGGGTATGGGGATGACGGCCCATGGGTTTACCCATGTTTAGGCCCTTTTTGTAATGTATAAATAAAAGTCTAGGCGATGTAAGGAGGAGAGGCTTGGTGCCATGCTAGGTGCTAAGTGCAAGTGGTGATTTTGATTTCTTTGTGCATACTGTGTGAGACTTGCAGAG
Organism: Picea engelmannii; assembly: GCA_009831015.1. NCBI lineage: Eukaryota > Viridiplantae > Streptophyta > Pinopsida > Pinales > Pinaceae > Picea > Picea engelmannii. Next base: position 179,050 of record ML805152.1, on the reverse strand, counting down.
ATAAGTGCAAGTGATTGTAAGTGATCGTGGAAGGCTTTGTGTTGTAACTCAGGGAAGGAGGATCTAGAGAAATGTGCAGATCTCCTGTCCTCTATGGAGTAATATCTCAAGGCTTTGTGCATGAAGAAGATTGATAGAAGATAATAAATAAGAAGAGTTGGTGGATGTATCCCCATGGGNGGGGGGGGGGGGGGGGTGAACCACGTATATCTCATGTTTTGGTTGCTTTGTGCTTTGTGCTTTGTGCTTTGTACTTGTTCTCTTGTTTGTGTGATTAAATTATTAGTGCACTGATATATGCTTAGAAGAATCTAATATGATAGCTTAGTGTTGAATAATATGAATGAATGCCATATCTGATCTATGTTCGTATGCTCAGTTCTTGAATCTATTGGATCTGTGTGAATATTGTGATGCTCCGTTATTAGGGTTTATCTACGTTGTAAGCTAAAGACAAATATTGATGAACTATAATTTCTAAGTTCTTTGTTAAGGTGTTACAATCATAGATTGGTGTCCCAGCTAAGGTTGCAGACATCTGAGTCCTATAACCACCCCTGCCTCTACCTTAGGTGAGACTTAATCTTCTTCGCAGGTGTTGCCAAAAGGGCCAATAGTTAGGTTTTTTTGGTGTGTTGTTGTAAGTATTGAACCCTGGGTCGGCATCTATTCCAACAAACATATCTTCAATTTATATAAGCATGAACGAAGAAGTTCTAAGTCCATTTAGAATGTCATGTCGACTCACATAATGCCACCCTATGGTGTGTCTTGGCCAGGTTCAAGTCTTTTTAATTATTTGTGCTTCAACTAATTGAAACCTAGTTTGTGTTTTTTTTAATACCATGGGCCCATAAACCACCAATGGTAAATCCATTAATGAAAACATCAAGGTTAATTTATCTACTCTATGAGTGATTCAATATTAACCCAAAACCTTCAACCCCCATTACATCCTTGCAGGGATCCCATGATTACATCCCCCTTTGAAAACCACTACCCTCATTGCTTGCACCTATGATGTACACCCATAAATCCAATTCTCTTGTACGATTTTTTCCCTCAATGGTGAGAGTGAAGTAGGATAAGAAATGTGTTTATAAATGGATCATCCATAAGCTGGGGTCCCGTGTATGGGAAATTCCATTGACGTTGAGGATGAAGTAGTCCAAGGAGAGTGTCCATAATCCCAGGTACCATGAATGATTGTACATGATGTGTCCCCACTAATATCACATGAAACCAATGAATGCTTAAGTGTTGGTCTTGATATGCTCACCAAGGTCATATGGATCCAAATATATTTCCACTAAGACACCAAGACCATCAATATATAGACTAGGGTTTCACTATTGATAGTATGAAATATATCTTCAATTTATATAGGGATTCACTATTGATATAAATCATACAAGAGGTAGGTCTCACTTCATTAGAATGACATGTCGATTCTTACAACATTTGTATGTGTTGGAATTGTTTTCTAACAAAAATATTTCTTTAAACAAATTAATATATAATATTTGTTGAGAGAAATGGATCGCACCAATTAAACTCCAATAAACCATGATCCTTATGTCGATAGAGACAACCACAAAAAAAAAATTGTCCCCTTCACTTCTCCCTCTCTACAAAATTCCTTTTACCCAAACCAACATGAAAATAGGGAGTTAATGTAGTAACATTTACCCGATACCTTGCCCAAGACCATTCACCACCTTATCCAAACAAACCAAACAACGAGCTATTCAAGGCATCTTACAATGGATTTCTTTAAGTATTTAAATAGGATTCATCACATATAATACCATGGGAAAATACCATTGGCCCAAAAACCACCAATGGTAAACCCATTAATGACAACATCAAGGTTAACTTATCTACTCTATGACCAAGTCAAGATTAACCCAACACATTCAACCCCAATTACATCCTTCCATGGATCCCACCATTAGATTGTCCTTTGAAAACCACTACCCTCAATTCCTGTACCTATGATGTACATCCCAAACTCAAATTATCATGTACATGTGTTTCCCTCAATCGTGAGAGTGAAGTAGGCTAAGAAATTTGTTTATAAATGGCTCATCCATAAGCTCGAGTCCCATGTATGGGAAATTCTCTCGATGTTGAGGATGAAGTAGTCCAAGGGGAGTGTTCATCAGCCCAAGTACCATGAATTACTATACATGATGTGTCCCCACTAATATCACATGAAACCAATGAATGGTTAAGTCTTGGGCTTGAGATGCCCACCAAGGTCATATGGATCCAAATATATTTCCACTAAGACACCGAGACCATCAATATCTATACTAGGGTTTCACTATTGATAGTATGAAATATATATTCAATTTATATATGGATTCACTATTGATATAAAGCATCCAAGGGGCAGTGCTCACTACATTACAATGACCTGTTGATTCTTACAACATTTGTATGTGTTGGAATTGTTTTCTAACATAAATATTTTTTTAAACAAATTAATATCTAATATTTGTGGAGAGAAATGGATCACAACAATTAAACTCCAATATACCATGATCCTTATGTCGATAGATACAACCACAAATAATTGTTGTCCCCATCACTTCTCCCTCTTTGCAAAATTCCTTTTACCCGAACCAACATGAAAATAGGGAGTTGATGTAGTAAAATTTACCCGATACCTTGCCCAAGTCCATTCACCACCTTATCCAATCCGACCAAAAAATGAGCTACTTGAGGCATCTTAAAATGGAGTTCTTCAAGTATTTAAATAGGCTTCATCACATATAATACCATGGGAAAATATCATGGGCCCATAAACCACCAATGGTAAACCCATTAATGACAACATCAAGGTTAACTTATCTACTCTATGACTGAGTCAAGATTAACCAAATACCTTCAACCCCCATTACATCCTTGCAGAGATCCCACCATTACATCCCCCTTTGAAAGCCACTACCCTCAATTCTTGTACCTATGATGTACATCCCTACGTCAAATTATCATGTACGGGTGTTTCGCTCAATGGTGAGAGTGAAGTAGGCTAAGAAATGTGTTTATAAATGGCTCATCCATAAGTTGGGGCCCTATTTATGGGCACTTCCCTCGACGTTGAGGATGAAGTAGTCCAAGGAGAGTGTCCATAAGCCTAGGTACTATGAATGACTATACATCATGTGTCCCCACTAATATCACATGAAACCAATGAATGGTTAAGTGTTGGGATTGAGATGCTCACCAAGGTCATATGGATCCAAATATATTTCCACTAAGACACCGAGACCATCAATATCTAGACTAGGGTTTCAATATTGATAGTATGAAATATATATTCAATTTATATAGGGATTCACTATTGATATAAAGCATACAAGAAGCAGGTCTCAATGCATTACAATGACATGTCGATTCTTACAACATTTGTATGTGTTGGCATTGTTTTCTAACATAATATTTTTTTAAACAAATTAATATATAATATTTGTGGAGAGAAATGGATCGCAACAATTAAACATTAATATACCATGATCCTTATGTCGATAGATAAAACCACAAAAAAAAATTGTCCCCTTCACTTCTCCATCTCTACAAAATTCCTTTTACCCAAACCAACATGAAAATAGTGAGTTATTGTAGTAAAAATTCAAATATATAAGAGAAAATCCACCTTAAAACATCAAAATAAACCCTTCAACATCCAAAATACCAAAACATTCACCATGAAAAAGAAAATAATATAGATAGAAAAACCCTTAAGGTAGGGTAACACCATCAAATACTATTTATGGAAGTAATCATTCCACGAGCCATGCTTGATACAAGACAATACAATTTAACACACATCTAATACAATGATACTCATGTGTATTTATACTTTATCATGAATATTTCTAGGGGTGTTATGCCAACTACCCCTTATTATTATATTATTTTATTTTAATTAGATAATGGGCCTATTATTTCATTTTAATTACATAGTGGGCCTAATCGAATATGATCACCACATTAGAGGAGGCAGGTGTGGAAGGGGTTTTGTATAGCCCTAGAGGAAAAACAATGTCATGCTACTCCTGGAATCTAGGCGTAACCACCAACAAAATGGCGGAGCCTTATGCTATGTATCAAGGAGTACCCCTAGCTCAAGAATGAAAACTAAGCAACATTATCGTAATAGCGAACTAAAAAGATTTAGCTAGAGGAGGTAAATTGGAAGGCAATATCTCGACCCATCGTCGTAGCCAGCCACACCGGAACTCTGTATTTTGTAATTTCATATGGGAAGGGGAGTTACAGCACCGAAGAAATCTAGGAATTTTCCATTTCTCCAACACTAGAGGGATAACCCATGATAAATTTGTGAGCATCAACAGCACGGGAAGCAACATAGACAAAGGAAGCATCAGAGACAACACCAGGGGAAACTTTGTCATAGGAAGCATCGACAGACACACTGATCCGAGATATTTTCATCGATGTGACTTATTAAAGAATTGTATTAAATGAGCATAAATTGAAATGCACCATAAAGAAGTAATAACTCAATAATGAAGAGACATATGCATCAAATATTAACATAAAAACTTTATAATGGAGATCGTCCCTGGTGGACTACGTCTCCGGGTCCTGATCTCAAATGGGTAGGCATTTTTATTAACTTAGTAAAATAATTTGGCAAAATACATAAGTATACATCATTCTGGAGTTAAGCTGCAGAAGCTTTGCTCAGATCAGAAAGAAAACAACACCATTGAATTCATGTCATCGAATTACACCACTGGGAGCATTTTGGACCACCAAAACCTTTCATCAATTAATAGATAAGTGAGGGAAGAGTTCCCTCACCTTGTCCTTCTCAATCCACTTTGCCTTTCTTGGACATATTCCCTTTAATCCCACTCAAAGATAATCAACATCGCCCCTACGTGACGTCCTCATCCTTCTTTCCAAGATGATATCTTCCTTCAACTCATCTAAGTACTCATGATAAAACTCATCAATGGAAGGTATTGAAACTTCCTCACCCTGATCCATGATCATGGGAGGCTCAAAAAGTTTCAAGTTTCCTACATTTACAACTAATTAAATCTACATATAAGGTGGAAGATCTAGACGAAAAGCGTTGGTACCACTTTTCACCAAAATAGTGAAGGGTACATATCGTATGGGCTTGAGTTTCTTGCCTTCAACCTTCAATGTGTCCTTGCTGATGTGAAGCCATACCTAGTATCCAACCTGGAACTAATGATCAACCATGTTCTTGTCACATAGAGATTTATACTGTGCTTGGATTTTCTCCAACTATTCCCTGACTGCTTGGTGTACTGGTGGATCCTCTTGATGAACTTCCAGGCCTTGTCTTCATTTCTCTCTTCATTTGAATTTTTATCTCTCCCATACATCAAGTCCAAAGGGACCTTAGGAAAATACCAAAAATGTGTCTCAAAAGGAAAACACTAAGTGGAATAATGTAAGTCTCGATTGTAAGCATAGGGTATATGTTCATCCCATAACTTGGAATGCTTTTTGCAGTAGCCTCAAAGAAAAAGTACCAATGTTCGGTTAACAACCTTTGTCTGTCTGTCAATCTGTGGATGGAAAGCAATGCTCCTATTCAACTTGGTGTCTATCATTCTCCACAAGCTTGTCAAAAAATCACCAAGGAATCGAGTATCTCGATACGAGATAATGGATGTGGGTAACCCAAAGTGAAACCAAACATACTCAAAGAAGAGATTAGCAATCTTCTCAATAGTGATCTACTTTTTACATGGCATAAAGATACACATATTGTTGAACCTATCCACTACAACATAAAAATAGTCATGACCCCTTTTCGACATTGGTAAAACCCCTACAAAATCCATGGAGATACTTTCCCATGGATGGGATGGAACAGGAAGTCGTGAGTATAGCCCCAATTTTCTATTAGTGGGCTTATGAGTAGAACACATCACATACCCCTTTACATATTTAGTTACATTTTCTTTCATGTGAGGCCAATAAAAAAATATCTACAAATGAGCCATAGTTTTTTCTACGCCAAAATTCCCAGACACAAGAGAAGTGTGAGCTTATCGTATTACATGGACTCGTTCACTTGTAGGAATACATAGCTTTCCAAGATGGTAGAGTAGTTTTACCTACAAACAATAGTTATCTACCTATGCACCATGGGTTAGCTTCGCAAATACTTCTTTAAAATATTTATCAACGACATATTGTTCCACATAGCTATCATGAGATAAAGAAGCATTCTTCAAAATAATAGAAGAAACAATAGGAGGTCTAGAAAGCATGTCAACTACCTTGTTACTCATACCCTTTTTCTATTTGATTACCAAATGAAATTGTTGAAGAAAACCCATCGTACATGGACTTGTTCACTTGTAGGAATACATAGCTTTCCAAGATGGTAGAGTAGTTTTACCTACAGACAATAGTTCTCTACATGTGCACCATGGGTTAGCTTCACAAATACTTATTTAAAATCTTCATCAACGACATATTGTTCCACATAGATATCATGAGATAAAGAAGCATTCTTCAAAATAATAGAAGAAACAATTGGAGGTCTAGAAAGCATGTCAACTACCTTGTTACTTGTACCCTTTTTCTATTTGATTACCAAATGAAATTGTTGAAGAAAACCCATCCACCTGTAATTTCAAGATTGTTGCAACTTGGTTTGTGCTTGGAGATACTATAAGGTTTGATGATCTATATGTATGATTGTTTCCTTCCCTAACAAGTAGTTCTTCCATTTCTTTTGAGCCAAATGATTCCCAAAGGAGAATAAATCAGATGATACAATTGCAGAATTCCAAGGAATAAGTATACAACTGATCTAGGTGGATATTGGTGGCCACCCACCTCTTCCAACTGGCTCAAAACAGTTTTCTGACAATTTTGGTAATTTACTATTTTTAGCAGTTTTAACTTCTGGGGCCATTTTGAGGGCCTAAATAAAGGTTTTTCAGGATCGATATTTTAAATGATATCTAAAGGAATTATTGATCCCCCAAAATGAATCTCATCAATGATACCTTTCCAATGGGCTATCATATGCCTAAAACGGAGATCATATGCAAACGTTACAACCCCGGGAAGTTGATGTACTAAATTACCCAAATGGGGCCCTCATGACTTTTGGCGCTTCATGTCCTAGGGATAGGTTTTTCGATGTCTAGGGTTTTTGGCATTCTTGTTTATTGTAAAAATTCCTTCAGAGCCTCATTCTAATCATCTTCTTGCGAAGGAGAGCAGCCGTCACATCTCTTCTCAAAGATAAGCCGCCACCATTCCAGGAAGCTTGTTTCCGCTACATTTTACAGTTTTAGCTTATTTCCTTATTGAATAGAAAACTAGATTTATTGTATCTCTATTATTTTGTGTTAAGAACATATTAATAATCTGTATTCATTTCATTCTTCTCATAAAATCTGGATCATTGGTATCATAGCGGTCTACTCCTTGTCGTCTTAATGCATGTCCCCAACGAGGTCGGAGTATAAAGAGTTGGGTCTTGAGCTTGTTTCTCTTGGGGACAAAGATCTCGCACACCCAAGAAACCTCTCGTGGCAGGAGAAAAGAAAGATGATGGTATAGGATATCCTTTCAAACTTTTTATTGAGGAATCCCTCACGCAACAAAGGAACGAGATGATGGATAGTTTCGTGCAAATCCTTCGGTAGCTACCAACAGGTGACGCATCTTCTTTGAGCAAAGATGCCACCCCCTTCAAGGTACAAATAAACTTCGATGTTCCTATATTTGAAAGTCAGATAGATGCAGATGTTGTAGACGAGTGGTTGAATCTACTAAAAGGGTGTTTTTCTGTTCATAACTTTTCGAATAGAGAAAAGATTACTTTTGTGCTCCTCAAAGTCGTTCCCCGTGTCAAAGATTGGTGGGAAAATTTCAGTGAGAAAAAGGAAATAGATCAAACCTCATTATTTACATTCATAGCCACCTGGGATTCCTTCAGGGATGTTATTAAGGAAAAATACAACCTTTTCAGAAGTTATGACGACTTGTATACTAAATGGACCACACTACGGAAAGAAAGAGACCAAGCACTACCAGATTTCATGAATATATTTCATACCTTGTGCACCAAGCTAGGTATCAAATATTTGGAGCAACATCTGGTGCTCAAGTATCACGGTGCTCTACATAGATACATCCAGACCAAAATGAAATTTTTGGACATCTCATCCTTGGGCATGGCCTACCGATATGTCGTCAAAATCGAGAAAAAGATCAAACAAAAGACGTGGGAATTTGGACCTGGGAACCCATCACAACAAAAGCCAGGAAAGGGTGGCCCCAACCCACAGAACAAAGGACAGAGCAAAGATGAATAGTATCAGGACAACCAGTCCAAGCTGCAAGAAACGAAGGACACCGGAAAGACAAAGAAAGATACTGGGAAGTGGTGTGACTTCCATAAGAGCCCTTAGCATAACACTACTAACTTCCACTCAAAGTCATCGCGTGGTTGAAGTGAAAGCCTTTGAAACAGATGTGGGTTTAGACTCTAAGCTAGAACCAGAAAGGGGAATATGGATCATTGATGCGGAACCCGGTGCCACCATTTCTACCACCAAGCTCCAGCCTCGTGAACCAGACAAGCCAGAAGAAGGAGAATGCCTCTTCCATTAAGAAGGAGAACGCACTTCATCGTGGATAGCGGTAGCTAGAAGAACCTTATCTCAAAAGAGGTCATCAAGCAGATGGCCCTGCTGACAACACCACACCCACAACCCTACACCATTGGATGGCTCCGCTAAGGAAGCGATCTTTGCGTCAGCCAACAGTGTCGACTGTCGTACGAAATCAAGCCCTTCAAAGATGAGGTATTGTATGATGTTGCTCCTCTCGAAGTTTGTGATGTTATTTTGCGCCAACCTTATTTATGGAAACGTCATGTTGTATATGAGTCTAGGCCTCTTAGTTTTATTATTACTTTGAACAAGAAATTGTATAGGATACCCAAGGCAGTCCCACCTAATGTTATTTCCTTGATTCATGGCAAAAGATGTTGCGAATCTTGATTCATGGAAAAAGAAAGTGGCAAAGGTGAGGAGGATTCTGTTGGAGGGAGTACGAGACCACATTGTCTCAAGCCTCCATGGTAAATCCACACCACATGGAATGTGGAAGGTTTTGATGGATCTATTCCAAACCAGCAGCGACCATAGGAAATTGGCACTCAAAGATAAACTCAGGAAGCTCAAGATGGAGAAGGGTGAATCCATTCCAAAATATCTCATGAAGTTTGTCCAATGTCGGGATGAGATGGGGAGTGTGAGTATAATATTCATTCATGATGATTTGGTGAGCTTAGCTCTCCTATGACTTCCCAAGAGTTGGCACAGTTATCAAGACTCTATCAATGGAAGGGAAAAATTGCCAGATTGGGAACGACTATGGTCGGATCTAGTGTAGGAGGAGTTCAGGCGGAACACTAGAGATGGCTCTTCATCAAAGAATGATGATGAAGAGGATTTTTCTTTGGCTTCCAAGGCAAGGAAAGGAAAGGGGAATAAATTCCATTCAAAATCCAAGTCTAAAGGCAAGAAGCTGGATTTGTCCAAAGTGAAGTGTTTTCACTATCACGAACATGGGAATCTTGCTACTAACTATCTGTGGAAGAAGAAGAACAAGAAGGTTGTTGGAGTTGCAGTTGGTGAGGCCCTTGCCTTGAAATTTGAACTTGAGTTCTCTTTGATCGCATGCATGGCTTCAAGTGCTTTGGGATCGGTGTGGTATTTTGATAGTGGCGCTTCCTTCCACATGACAGGAGATAAGGAGTTTTTGAGTGACTTGGAGGAGAGAGATCTCAAAATGCATATATAGATGGGCGATGATGGATGATACAGTGTGACTGGAATTGGTACCATTACATTTTAGAGGGAATCAGGTAAACCATTTCAATTGAAAAATGTTATGCATGTTCCAGGTCTAAATAAAATCCTGGTCTCAATCGCAATGTTGTAGGACAGAGGCTATGATGTTGTTTTCAGCAGTGGAAAAGCTTTTCAACAGTTCAAGTTAAGAGGATAAGGATTTGAGTTAAGAATATCTACATGTTGGAGGTAGATGGTTGCACTGCCATGATGAGCAAGGAAGAAAAAGTGGTGAGTTGGGATGAGGGAGAATTATGGCATAAGCAATTGGGCCATATTCATCATGGAGCCTTGAAGATCATGCAACAAATATCTATTGGACTTCCGATGGGAACACTTTCTCAGTTAAATCAGTGCAAGGGTTGCACCATGGGGAAGTATGTAAATTCCACCTTTCATGAAAAGTAGAATGGTGTTTTGGTGATCCTAGAGAGAGTTCACACAGACGTGTGTGGACCATTCTCGGTTGCTTCAACAACAAAACATAAGTATTATGTTATTTTTTTTATGACTTTTCTCGTAAATGCTGGATCTTCTTCATGCAGAAGAAGGATCAAACATTCTCAAAGTTCTGTGAGTTTAAATAATTGGTGGAGAAAGAATCGGGGAAGAAAGTGAAGGCTCTGAGGAGCGATAATGGTGGGGAATTCATCTCTAATGAAATCAAAGACTTTTGCAGCACAAAAGTAATTTGAAGAGAACTCATAGCGCCTCATAACCCATAGCAAAATGGGGTCTTGGAGAGGAATAACAGAACGACCGTGGGTGCAGCACGAGCGATGTTGCATGATCAGGGCCTACCAATGCATTTGTGAACGAAATCATTCAATATTGTGGTTTATTTTTAAAACCGTTGTCCTCATAGAGTACTTGGCATGAGTGCACCCAGAGAATCTTTCACTGGTAAGAAACCTGATGTTTCTCATTTTAAGATTTTTGGCTCATTTTTTATGTGCATGTGACCAAGGATGCCAGGAAGAAACTGGAAGCGACTGTTAAAGTTGGGATATTTTTGGGGTACATAGAAACACCCCATAATTATCATGTGTATTTTCCTAACAGTAAGATGATTGTTATGTGTCGAGATATAAAATTTGATGAGGGGAAAGCCATGCGGTTGTTGCTTTAGAGGGAGCTAGACTTGCATGTGGAGGAGGAACTATTGGTTCCCAAAGATGATTCTCAAGATGTGGATCAGCCACATGAGAAGGTTCATGGAGTGGAGGAAGCCACTCAAGCAGATCTATCCATCAAAAATGGCAGAAAGTGCACCATGGAAGCTGATAGATTGAGACTAGATGTTGCACAGAATGTAGGAGAACCTACTTCATAGCGCAAACAGAGATAGTCTCATGACCGATTTACTAGATACATGGCTCTCATGAGAAAATGTATTGTGACTAGACCATCTTCCTTTCAGTAAGCAGTGCAGGATCCAACTTGGGTTGATTCAATGGTGGAGGAGTATGACTCCATTGTCAAAAACAGTGCATGGGAAATTTTCCCAAGAACGGTTGACAAATCAGTGGTAGGTTCGAGATGAATCTATAAGGGTAAGATTTTAATCATCGTTCTTTATGTTGATGATTTAATACTGACTAGTGATGAGAAGTTGATACACTCATGCAAGGAGGACCTTGAAAAGGAGTTCGAGATGAAGGATTTGGGCCTTCTTCATTATTTCCTTGGATTGGGAATATGGCAGATGGTAAAATTTTTGTGTCTCAAGGCAAGTATGCAAGGGAGATATTGGGTAAGTTTCACATGGAGGGTTGCAAACCCATGGATACGCCTCTTCCAGAAAACTGGAAGAAAGAGGATGCTACTTCTGGAGAGGTAGTGGATGCTATTGTTTATCGATAGTTAGTGGGTTCGCTAATGTATTCAGTGAATATGAGATTGGACATTTGCTATGTGATTAACCAGCTAAGTCAAGTGATGGTTAAGCCTACCAATCTCTTGTGTAAGATGGGCAAGCATGTCCTGAGATACCTGAGGAGAACATATGAGTATGGCTTATGGTATAGACAGACGGATGAGGTGAAGTTGCATGGCTTCACGGATGCAGATTGGGCGAGAAGCCCAACGGATAGAAAGAGCACATCAGGGGGGATCTTTAGTATCGGATCTACAGTTGTTTCTTGGTACAACAAGAAAAAAATATCTGTGGCACTTAGTTCAGCGGAAGCAGAATACATGGCAGCGAGTCAAGCTACATGTGAGGCTATCTGTATGAGAAATATCTTGGTTGGTTTTTTTTGTTCTCATTTAGATCCGACAGTGATTCATTGTGATAATCAGAGTTGCATTAAACTCTCAATTAATCTTGTTTCTCATTATAGATATAAGAATATAGATATTCGGTATCATCATTGATCTAAAAATAGAAGGATGACTTGTTATTCTATGCAAGCACCCCTATTTCATTAAAATAAACTTTACAGGACCTTGCTTCATGTGTATAAATATGAAATATAAACTTATGTGTTAAGTTCATGCTTCTTTCTTTAAATGTTTATGTATGAGGAAATGTTCTTGTAAATGGTTAATTATGTACTTCAAATAAATACACAGCAACAATACTTGCAGCAAATAAACCATCAAACTCACAACAAGAACAAGCTGATAAAGGAGTTCACCCCCCTTCGGGCTACATCTCCTTGAGCCTCCATCAATGGACTTGGCTCTCTGGGATTAATTAGTCAAAAGTTATTTTACAAGCTGCTTCTCAAATCCAATGGAAAAACAGACTATACCATTGAGATCAGAACACATAAAAACCCCAAAAATGACTAATAGAACTCTGAAAACGGATCATGGCTCATCCGGGCATAACCTCTTCTACATGTGGCCATAAGCTTCCCTGAGCTTCTCTTTGGCAAAAACACCTGTAAAGTCCTCAACAACCTCTAAAACCTGTCCCAATGTGTTCAGAGCATATCAATTAGCCAAAAATGATTATTCAATCACAGAAAACAAACATAGGCTCACCAAACCATGTCCTCCATCAATGAGGGCTTCAAGCTCCCTGGAGCTTGCTGAGAATTCAATGGTGAAAAAATTGCATAATAAGTCTTCAAATGGCCTTCAAAACAACACCAATGGATCCAGCACGTCCAAAAACCCCTAGTTGGGCTTTTACGACACCTCAATCGGCCAAAATATGAAGAAGTTAGGCCTCCTCCATTTTCTTCCTTCAAGCTTTCTGAAACTGGTTCGCCAAAACGCACCTCTGTGTGCATGAACCAAGAACACGCTCCAAAACGCGTGTTAAAACCTGGCACCGAGCGGTTTCGAAAAATGTTCCAAACTGTAGGATGGTTAGGGAACCTCCATCCCGCAACCGTCAAGCACTCGGGCATATAGGAGTCATATGACCACGCGTATAGGTAAAAAAGGCTAAACAGTTATAAAACCGTTGAACTCCCATTCCGCGCTTTTGTTATGGTCATATGGTACACGTTTACATGATCGTTGGCTAACATTCATAACCAACTCCCGCGTGCACATGGCAAAGGGTCATATGGTATAAACCATGTGACCGGGGCTATGTAGTTAAACCAACCATTTTAAACGCGCACCATTTGCAAATAGGCGTGGCCATATATATATATATATATATGCAATGAAACCACGGGTTTAAAACACAAGTCCCGCGCAATAAGAAAATGGGTATAGTCATATGTGTAACACCATAGGACTGTGGGTCGGGGCTAAGCCCCGGCCCGACCCCCCATCGTATACAATTCAAACCAAGTAATTTTTGTCGTATGTCTATCAAGGCACAAGCGGTGATATAGTGGTTGGCGTAGTTTGTTAAGGTAAAGCCGATGGGGAGGTCCAGGGTTCGAATCCCCCAGACTCCATAAAACTTTTGACACAACCATATTGACCAAAACTGGGGTGCCACATGGCAGCCTGTGATTGGGCCACGTGGCACCCAATCATTTGACCAGAAAACTGCCACGTGTGAGTCAGCCATTGGTCCACGTCACTTGCCGTGTCGACTTCCATACATCTAGTCACCTTCCACGTCATCCATGCCACATCATCGTACGATCGCCACATCATCCGACACGTAGGCTGCTGACGTCATCCCGTGCCACGTGTCACCCATCCAGTGGTGACACGTGTCACCTTCGGATTGGCCCAACTATGCACCAAAAAGTCCAAAACTGCATGCCACATGTCACTCCCTAGAGCCACCACATGTCCTGTATGGACCTGCCACATGTCCTATACGGACTTGCCACGTGTCCTGTACGGACAGGTATAGTCAGCATCTAAAATTTTGCCTGTTTGGCTCGGCGAACAGATCGTGATAACTTCTCCATACGGAATCCGTTTGAGAAAGTAAATATACCGTCGGAATCAGGAAGATGAGACGGACGCAATGGCACCATTTTCATCGCATTCTGAGCACTTTTAAAATTGAGCTAAAATTTGCCCCCTGGTCCAGATTCTGATCAATCATATTAGAGATTGTGTGCAACGAAAGATCATGTTGCTTCAGTACATTCCTATGGAAGATCGGGATGCAGACATTCTGACAAAGGCGATCACTAGGAGAAAATTCAAATATCATAGAGACAGGATCGAGGTGAAGGATAATCCCTTTCTTGTTGAGATGGAGTCTTGAAAAGTCAACAAGAAATGTGTATCTAATTTATTTTTCCCTTAAATAAATTGGACAATAAATATTAATCTATTATCTCATAATTACTTGAAATAATTAACTGAAATGGAAAAAAAATTAACTATAGGAAATTCGAGTTAAAAGGTTGACTGGTGGGATAGGAAATTCAAATTAGTTATAACTGAGTGATTTGGAGTTGTAACAGAATTATAAGTGTAGTTATGTGAGTTGTAAAGTAGTTTAACTCAGTTAAGTGAGTTAAGCTCAGTTGTACTAGTTGTAACTGAACTAACACTAGTGAGATTTTAGTGAATTAATTATTAATTAATTCACAATCAGTGATCTCACATGCAACCGAAGATTTACCATTATTAACTACATGCATGTCAGATCCAGTGGAGACCCAGTTGACATAACAGGTGAAAAGGACAGCTTGGCTATCAGTTGTGATTTCAGTCAAGTGCATTGATGCAATCACACATGTTGTTCCTGAGTCTGTACTTAAGGCTCAAAAGTATAGTCTCAAGGCATCCGAAAGTATGAAAGGTCGATAAAGGATTATACTAACCTTCGGTATAGGAAACTTAATGAAGATTTCTACGTTCTCGCTGCCTAGCTTCCCACTGTTCTTGAATAGCAATATCTTGTTCAATGGCTGCCCATGAACGTTCCAATTCCTCCCGGGTGTTCGCAGTTCTAAGGATGGTGTCGAAGAGATTTAAAGCGATATGTATTTGATTAGAGAGTCCGGTTTGAATGTTAGGTTGATTTGCTGCAGGGACAGTCATTGAGGAACAATACTAGTATGGAAATGATTTTTAAAGAGAGATTTTATTTGCTGTTTCGATTCGGACGAAGTAAAAAGAAACTTTTGCATGAAAAACGAAATAGTAGTGCAAATTAAAGGCCCTTTCCTGTAACTATATTGTTTTTGGTAAAAATAACGTGAGATGGGAGAAAAAAAATTATCTGTAGATGACGCAAGGTTCCTATTAATGGCAAACTTCCGTATACACAGAAGGAGAAATTGACATGAACATAATTGACATAGTGTAAATAAACATTAAATTCTATAAATGTAAATTGGTCTTACACCGGATGATAGCTGGTGCAGAGGAAAGACAAGAGACAATTACAGAAAAGATGAATGCCCTTCACTATAGTAGTGGTCGTACTAAATTATAGTGACATACATCAATTATGTAGAGCAAAATGAAAAGAAACAAAAAACATAACAAAACAAACTTGCAACACAGTCGTGACAGAATCGAGAATCTTCAAATCTGCTTGTATTAACTTCCTTCATGCAAAAACTCTATTACAATTGATCTCCGAAAAAGTCCAGCCCCGTTCTCTTCTTTTTGTGATCTATTTATACAATATTGGCCTCTCGGTTTGGAAGAGCGAAATTACTCCATCTGTCCAAATCAATTTTTCAAAAAGGTGCCAGGTGCTTGTTTTTTCTTAGATTTAATACATATGATACATTTGTCCCAAAAAATGAAATACAAGTTGTGAAGGTTTTGCATTGACAGCTGGGGGGAACGAGATAACTCCATTTCACCTATTCTATCTTCAAGAAGTGCTAGGTGCCTGTCCTCGCATGGATTCAGTGTACATGATACACTTGTCCACAAACTGGGTCACAAGCTGTGA
>ML805152.1:92084-157164 GCA_009831015.1 Picea engelmannii | reverse complement strand
GGTCTTTTACCTTAGGAGGAAGGAATTTAGATATCTTTACTATCCTGGAATCTTTTTCAGTTCCTATGTTGCAATCCTCTACCTCTTCTGGTTGGGGTTGTAAAGTGGACTTCACAGGTATGTCGTTCTGATCGAAGAGTCTTCCCAAAGGAATTAAGCCCTTCCGGATTTGGTTATTTTTGAGGTACAACACTCGATGATCTGCTATTTTTTCTCGGAAGGTTTCAGGATCTTCATCTTCTTGCATAATCCACCTCGGGTCATTTTGGTTTTCTTGATATGGATAGGTTTCTGAAAACTCACCTATTGCTATAAGAAATTTCTGAATTTGTTCGTCGTCTTCAAAAACCTGCCAGTGTCGAACATTATCTGGTATGGAGGGTTTATACCTGATTTCAATATGATATTTCAATTTAACATTCGTGGGAGGGGAAAAAGTCGAGGCTGCCTTAGCCAATGCGTCATCATGTAGATTCTCTGTGCGAGGAATAAAATGGACTTTAATAGATGAGAAAAAATTCTCCATTAAATCCCAAACACAATTTCTGTATGGTCTCAATATGGGATGTTTGGCTAGGTATTGTTGGTTTACTTGTTTTACTATCAATTCAGTGTCACCATAAACCTCCAAATTTTTTATGTTTAACTTCTTTGCAGCCTCTAAACCTAAGACTAATGCTTCATACTCGCACACGTTATTGGTGTAATCTATGTCCCATTGCAAGTGATATGAGAAAGGAACGGTAAACTTACCTTCAGGTGCTACCAAAATTATGCCAGCACCAGCTCCTTCAGAAGATGAAGCGCCATCAAAGTACATTTTCCAGACACCATTTCTGCATAGTTCTTCAGTCAAGGGGCTAAGCTCTTCCCGTTTCATATCAAGTTCTTCTGGACACCCATCCAAACCATCGTCAAATGATAGTATGCAATTCCCCAGATCTTGGTCTGCAACATAAATGGGAAAGTTATTTGGATTCAGAGGATCACTGACAGTATATGCTAATCTCGTTTCTCGGTACAAGCGGGTAAAATGACCACCGAAAATTGGGATTGTTGCATATGACATGTCCAGTTGTAGGGAACCCCCCAACTTGGCTCCCCATGATATGGATAACAACATACCATATTTGGGGGGGGTATTTGCAATAACCACATCCATTAGGATACTCTTGACCGGGACCTGAGCTAGGGTAACTACCAGATCTTTTATCATTCCCATACATTTAACCTTTCTTGAATCAAACGAGTATAGGTCTCCATAGGGTCTAGTGATCTGGAGGCCCAGCCTCTCCATTATAGTTTTGGGCATAACATTATGTGAAGCCCCGGAGTCTAACATGCAGTTATGCAGTAACTGATTATGTATATTCAGGGTGATATAGAAAGGAGCGACGTTGTCTTTGAATCCCTCAAAATGAGGACCAAAGGTGATGTTAGGTTTGTCATCTTCTAGGTTGATAACGTCGGAGTGACTTTCTGGCTCATAAACACCCATCACTTTGGCAATTTGCTTCCGATAAGTGGGTTTTTTTGCTAGTTCTACCAAAGGAATCGGTATCTTAATCTTATTTAATTCATTTTCAAAATTGTAAGAGGTATTGGTCTTGTCCGCTTGTTTGGTTAAGACTTCTGGGTTTTCTTTTTCCAACTTGTTTGTCTGGATCACTTTATCACTCGTGACCTTAGTCGCAGAAGTAACTTTGTCTATCGAACTTGCTTCCTTTGCTTGGGTTTCAACTTTTTCCACCTTAGACTCTTGATTCTTTGTTATCTTGACTTTATTGCTGGATAACAATGTCTCTTCCAAAGGAGGTTCTTGAGATTGACCCCTTGGCAGAATTTTCTTAGGTTGGTCAGTTGAGGTGGTCTTATTTTTTGATCTCAGATTGTATCTGGGTTGGAAATCAGCCGCTATCATTTCTGTTTCTGGCTGAGATAAGCAGAGGTCAGTATGATCACCCTCTTTTTCTTCATCAAGGGATTGAGGGATATTTAAAGATTTTTCATACTCTTCCATGGTCAGAAATGGTTGCGAACATTCATCACCGAAACATGCAACTTCTTCTTCCGAATCTCCGAAATCTTGGAGGTCACTTGCTCCTATAAAATTTTCATTTTTTAGTGGAGCTTGTATTTTTTGATCTTCATTCTTCATTTGCCTCTGTTGGTTTTAGGGATTTGGGTTTTTCCTGAAGTCTCTTTTGTTAGAAGAATCAGCTTTAACCTGATCCAACTCCATCCTAGAGATTTTGTTAGACAGATCTTTAATTATTCGTGCCATATCATCCACTCTGTCATCAGTGTATCTATTTGACTCGGAAGGACCCGCTGGTTCCCTATAGCATCTGTTATCACGGTTGGTTGTTTCTACTTTTGCCTTTAACTTACCCGAAGCCATCATATTAGATTCTATTTCTACAGCATCGTCTTGCATTCTATTTAGAGTGGCACCTCTCCTTTCTCGCAAAAGCAATGCAAAATCAGGTTCGAAAGCTCCCGCAAAGGTTACTTTGGCTGAGGGTTCGGAAGGTTTAACAACAGCTGGAATTTTATTATACAGTTTGTTAAATCTCAAAATAAATTCCATCACTGTTTCTGAGTTCTTTTTCTTCAGAGACCCAAACTCGGTAAGGTAGTATAATTGATCCTTTCGCTCTCCCCATTGTCTGAGGAAAGCGTCTTCCAAGGCGTTATATGTTCGAATAGACGCTGCAGGAAGAATCCAAAACCAAGTTCGGACCTATCCTTCGAAGGTTTGAACAAGTAGAGTCTTGAATAGACATCTTCATGCTCAATACCGCATATGTCTGCGAACTGGTCAAAGAATTTTATATGCTCGACAGCGGTTAGATCTCCCTCCCTAGTGAACTTAGGAAGATTTTTGATGTAGTGGTCAGGTAAATCATGAAGGGGAACGGGTAAAACCAGGGGAGCATATCTTACTGCTACTTTTGCAAATACTTCGGGAGGAGGGACATTCAGATGTCCTCCACCTCCTCCTCCGACACCTGCCATCGACTTAGGAGTAGGAAAGGAGGGTGTAAAACACTCTTTTGAATCAAGTGAAACTGGGAAGTTCTTCCGAAGAAAGGTTGGTGCGTTAAATGACGATGATCTTTCCAAAGGGCCTTTACCCTTGTTTATAGATTGGAAAGTCTGATGTGGCTCACTCCTAAATTCTGAGTAGTTTGCTTCTGGATCTTTGGTATCAGACAGAGGGCTACCGAAAGAAGGAGGTTCTGAGGTGGATTTAATCTTTAGAAGTGGATTTTTGGGTTTATTAATTGAAGCGGTTGTCTCAAATGAGCTTCTCGCTCTTAAGATCTTTTCAGGATTATTAACAGGCATAATCAGCTTGCCATCCGGGTTCTGTCTGGAATGCCTTCTACTAGACGCCAGTTTGTGTTTTAGTGGAGTCTCCAAGTGAAAGATTTGAACAAGCCTTAAAACGGTGTGCACTCTATGTTCACTATCAAAGAGTAACACTATCAATGAAATAGTTTGTCGTTTTCCCAGGGAAAAGATTTCGTAACTTCGTCCCCGGCAACGGTGCCAGAAAGATGTTGTTCCTGAGTTTGCACTTAAGGCTCAAAAGTACAGTGTCAAGGCATTCGAAAGTATGAAAGGTCGATAAAGGATTATACTAACCTTCGGTATAGGAAACTTAATGAAGATTTCTACATTCTCGCCGCCTAGCTTCCCAATGTTCCTGAATAGCAATATCTTGTTCAATGGCTGCCCATGAACGTTCCAATTCCTCCCGGGTGTTCGCAGTTCTAAGGATGGTGTCGAAGAGATTTAAAGCGATATGTATTTGATTAGAGAGTCCAGGTTGAATGTTAGGTTGAGTTGCTACAGGGACAGTCATTGAGGAACAGTACTAGTATGGAAATGATTTTTAAAAAGAGATTTTAATTGCTGCTTCGATTCGGACGAAGTAAAAAGAAACTTTTGCATGAAAAACGAAATAGTAGTGAAAATTAAAGGCCCTTTCCTGTAACTATATTGTTTTTGGTAAAAATAACGTGAGATGGGAGAAAAACATTTATCTGTAGATGACACAAGGTTCCTGTTAGTGGAAAACTTCCATATACACAGAAGGAGAAATTGACATGAACATAATTGACATAGTGTAAATAAACATAAAATTATGTAAATGTAAATTGGTCTTACACCGGCTGATAGCTGGTGCAGAGGAAAGACAAGAGACGATTACAGAAAAGATGAATGCCCTTCACTATAGTAGTGGTCGTACTAAATTATAGTGACATACATCAATTATGTAGAGCAAAATGAAAAGAAACAAAAAACATAACAAAACAAACTTGCAACACAGTCGTGACAGAATCGAGAATCTTCAAATTTTCTTGTATTAACTTCCTTCATGCAAAAACTCTATTACAATTGATGTCCGAAAAAGTCCAGCCCTGTTCTCTTCTTTTTGTGATCTATTTATACAAGATTGGCCTCTCGGTTTGGAAGAGCGAAATTACTCTATCTGTCCGAATCCATTTTTCAAAAAGGTGCCAGGTGCTTGTTTTTGCTTAGATTTAATACATATGATACATTTGTCCCAAAAAATGAAATACAAGCTGTGAAGGTTTTGCATTGACAGCTGGGGGGAACGAGATAACTCCATTTCACCTATTCTATCTTCAAGAAGTGCTAGGCGCTTGTCCTCGCATGGACTCAGTGTACATGATACACGTGTCCACAAACTAGGTCACAAGCTGTGAAGGCTCGGCCTGACAACGGGCTTCGGCAAGATAACACTCTTGGGCCAACTTTGGAAGCTTATCATTTATTTGTATATCAACGAGTTCAAGGGCGCCAAGTTGTGCACTAGGCTAAATCAAATGTTTGTAGATTTGAGCTGGGTCTACCCTGTCCATCTTGGATATTTCCGTTGAACTTCTCTCATTCTCCTCCTTTATGTCGAGATAAATCCGATCTATATTTATCTGCCTTAGCGCCTTTGTGTCAGCTCCAATTTCTATCCCCAACTGCTCACCATTTATGTTATTGACGGCCTCTTCTAATGAATTTGCCACTTTTTGAGCCTGCTCTTTGCTTAAAGTAATATCCTGTTCCCAATTGTTTAACAAGATATTACCCCTGGTTTGTTCGGCAATGGTAAGCCTGGGAGGCCCTGAAAACCTATTGTTGGTCGCTATCACTGCCTCTTGGAAGGTGACCCGAGCAGCTTCTACTTTCCTTTCTTTGTTAATTAGATTCTCAGAGATTCGCTGTATTAACAAGTAGTCTTCTCGAATCTCTCCTACTTTGTTTAGCAGGCTCTGTTGAGCAGAGGAGATCCTGCTCCGAATATCAATTGCTCGAGATTTAACGATCTCGATGTCAACCGCCTTGCTTTCTGCGACCTTCAATTGAGTCTGCAGCTGTGTAATCGTATCCCTCTGCTGGCCTGATTGTACCCGACCATCTCAGATTGTAGAATTTTCTTGTTCCAGCTTGGTCTTGAGGACTTCAATTTCTTTCTTGTCGGCCAATCGGGCCAACTCGATTTCTCCGCTTGCTTGACTCTTAGCGCTTTTTGCTGCTGAAGCCACTCTAGCCTCAAGAGTCTTGATCAGGTGATTTTTTGCTTTGAGTTGCTTCTTTAGCATTTCAACCGAGAATTTATTTGCCGTTGCATATGCTCCTAGCGTTCCTGCAATTTCCGTGGCAAATTCATCTTTCCTTTTATTCTTCCCATCGGTTATCACTTTGAATTTTTTAACAATGGACTCTCCCTCTTGATAAAATTCTCACTTCACCACAGCTTTCCTCTCTTGTCAAAGAAGAAGTCATTAGGAGGGAGTTCCTCTGCCCTTATAGGTCTCAGTTCTTCACCAAATATCCATCCCTCGCTAACAACTCCTTGTGCCGACTACAAGGGTGTGATAGAGGTGATGGGTTGCCCGATCTGCTTCGCACCCTTCCCTAGTGTGTTGAGTGGATATTTCCCTTTCAGGGGGTCAGAAGTCTTTGTCCCTGCTTCAGAATTATGCTCCTTGGAAGGATTAGTGGTCTCTTTTTCTGTTTCGGGATTCTCCTCCCGCTCAGGACTCTTCTCCTTTTCTGGATTCTTCTCCTGCTTAGGAATCTTCTCCTTTTCGGGACTTTTCCCCCGCTCGGGACTCTTGTCCTGTTCAGGGTTCTGTTCCTGCTCCCCTTCCTGATGTTTCTCGGGGTTTGAATTTTGCCCCACAGAAATTTCAGCCTCCTTTTCTTTGTCTTAAGAAAGTCCCAATCCTCCCAGCACCACGAGGAGACATCTTCTCCTATGTTCCTGAAATTTTAAAATAGAGGCCCTATCTTCGGGTGCTAGGGATATGATTTGAAATTGCACTTCCGAATAGGACCTCGCCCCTTAGAAAACATCATCCGAGGGAGAACACTAGTGTTCGAACCTTTTTAATCCACAATTCTCCAAATGGGTGCTTACAATTCTCTGCGAATCATGCTTTTTGTACTCAATGGAGACTAGGCTCAAGTCTTCTAAGGCCGCAGCCTCAGCCTTAGCATGTCCGAAATCTAATAAGGAATAGGAATTTAGCCGGACAGGGAAAGATGGCCATACCTTTTTTGATGACGCTTTGAGCTCTTTGCTCACTCCACCGATCACCGTTTGTCACGCAATCTCGCGACAGGCGAGCTTGTCAGGAATGAAAAGCGGTAGTGCCAGAGGAGGGACAGTTGCTCCGAAAACTCTCAAATAGGAGAATTCTTCTTCCACGTACCAGTCTGCGATTTGGCTTAGATTCCCAGCAATGCTATCCGAGATGCGGGGTGGCAAAAGACCAAAAAGGGCAACGTGCAGGGGCACCACCACCCAGTTAAAAAGCTCATAAATGAACTTGTTTGCGTTATTTTTCCACAGCTTATCATGGTACTCGTGAACAGTCTTCTCTTGGGTTGGACTCCAAGCCCAATTCATTAAAGGGAAAGGCGTCATGGAGCATATCGCATCCATGATATACGCGGACATGTAGAATCCGGATGGCTTCCCAACTGCTTTCTGCTCCTGGTACTCGGTGACCCTGTTGAACAAACTATCGGAGAGTATTTTGGCCCAATTAAATGAGGAACCTTCTGCCACCTGAAAGATGAGAGCTACCCACTGGATGTAAAAATGCACGGTATCCTCCCAACCGAAAAGCCGACAAGTCATCATCGCCACATACATATAGTTTGGTTCCAGCGAAGAAATTGAATACACGCCCTTGTCATTCACTCTGAATGTCACGGAACGTGAAACCCAATCTTTTATCAAGCCTGGCATGGTTTTGTCAAATTCTTCGCACTCTTTCTTTTTGAAGTCTTCCAGGAATTCTTTGCCATATGTGTATTCAGAAGTTATTGGGAGCTTATACATAGACTGGATATGCTCCGGCCTAAAAGTCCCGGTCATGGCCTGTCGATCATTTAAGATAGTCCTGGAAGATAGGTTAATGTGATCCAATGCCCATCGAATCATATCATAGTATGGGAGAAACCGAGGTCTGGTTTCAACCAGGTGCATTCCCGACTGAACAATTGTCTTATACTTAGTGTTCATGTCATACTTCACAATATCAAGGTTATCGTCATCAGAATCTGAACAGTTCACCAGCTCGGAATGTTTGAAATAGACGACCAGGTGGATACTGAGCCACTCGTCCGAGGTGAAGTATCTGAGACGTTTTCTGGACCCTGTGCCACAACCTCAACGTTTTCTTTCGCTGCTCTCCTTGGTGCCATAGCTGAAGCTTGTTGTTTTTCTCTTCTGCAGTAGACCTGTGTATACATGCGGAAATGAGTATCCTCGGGGAAAGGCGAGCTCTATGCGTTAATAAGAAATGTTTAAAAAATAAAACGACATCTCGTATATATTTGAAAATCATGTACCTTTGACATAAGTTTGTCAAATCACGAATAAAACCAAATTTATTGAAAAAATCCAATCTTATTTTCTTCGTGGATTTACCCTAATTTCTCATTAATGTCATGAATATTGGGTAGCTTGACAGGTACTTGGGTTATGGAGAGTAAATAAATAAATGCCTCGTGAAGTGTGCCAACCTTGAAGCACGGGACGTATTCCGTTTAATTTTAAAGTATTACAAATCTTAACGACTTAAAAAACTTCCTCGCCTTTCATTGCATTGCGAACTTCATTTTCGCATTTTGACCCTTTAACTCGCGATACTGCGAGGGCCGATTTTAATGTAATCAATGGTAATCGTGATTGGCGGATCCTTAATGATATGATTAACTTAATCTGCATATCGTGACTCGGGAATTCGAAGACAAAATTTTAGGAGAATGATATGCCGAGTCGCGATATCGCGATGCAGCGATAATTAGGCTCGAATTAAGAGAAGGAAATCTTAGATTAGGTGATTAATTAATATTGATATAATTATGTCGCAACTTTGTGAATTGGAGTTTTGGACACCTTAACTTTATGAAAGAAAATGTCGAGCGGCAATGTGCCGAGAACCAAGTCTAACCGTGGTTAGTTTTTTACCTTTAGTTATCAACCAAGGTTCTAGCAAAAGCTATCGCGTTCTTAGCTATCGGGGCTGTAAGAACAAAAAATTGGCCTCGACGAATGCTGAGGTGCGAAATACCGACGATGCCTAATCAAGGGTTAAAGGTTTTACCACAGTCAATGCCTTGGGTGAAAATTTTGAAAAACGAGTTCGCAGTTTCGTGACTCGGGACTTTAGAATTCAAAAATCAAAGCGTCCGACTTGTGATATCCGAAAATAAAACAAAAAGGCAAACATATTGGCGAAAAATGAATCTTTTCTTTTGAAAATGAAAAAGCATTGCCATTCATACGACAAGATTTCATAGTCTTATGAATTTGGAAGGAAAAGAAAAACAACTTTAGATCTCAAGTATCAAACGTAGAAAATTGCGTGAGGTGAAAAAACAAGGGTGGCTCCAACAACACACACAGTGGATGTGCTCATGAGCAATGTGCAGCCTAGGAAATAGTAATTAGAATTCATTTGCAAGTTTTTCATTGTGGGGATTGCGTAGAGGAGGCAGGTTGTCTGGAGGCAGACAATTGGCACATGAATGTGCAAATTTTCACATGACAATGTGAGACGATTGTATTGTATTGAGATCTCTTGGATTAGATTTTTGTATGAGATTGTTTCATGATCCATGATATACATAATATATGATAGTGGGGTTTTTATCTTTATGCATTCCAGGAAAAACACATGTGTTATGTCTGATTGATATTTCTTCTTGATATTCCAATTGGTGATCGTGTTTTAAATTCTGCAAGAATATTTGTAGAAGTGATTATGTATTTAACAATGGCATATAATTGTTAGATCAAGAGAATCTAGGCAATAGATAATTTGTATTAAAATTTCTACATGGTATCAGATCACAAAATATTACAGAAGTTGAGTTTGTGATTGGATAGAATTCGAATTTGCAGAAAGACTTTCTTGGTGCTACAGCTGATTCAAGATCGAAATGGATTTCAATGGCTTGAGGTTAGAGTATGCACTCGAGGGAAGCTTAAACTTCATTTCTTGGAAGGACGGGATGGAGGAAGTACTCGAAGACAATGGCTTGAAGGAATTCATTGACAAAGATGTTCCTAAGCCAGATGTTGTAGATGTTGCTAATCTTGATTCATGGAAAAAGAAAGTGGCAAAGGCGAGGAGGATTTTGTTGGAGGGAGTACGAGACGACATTGTTTCAAGCTTCCATGGGAAATCCAAACCACATACAATATGGAAGGTTTTGACAGATCTATTCCAAAACAGCAGTGACCATAGGAAATTGCCACTCAAAGATAAACTCAGGAAGCTCAAGATGGAGAAGGGTGACTCCATTCCAAAATATCTCACGAAGTTTGTCCAATGTCGGGATGATGATTTGGTGAGCTTGGCTCTCCTAGGAATTCCAAAGAGTTGGCACATTTATCAAGACTCTATCAATGGAAGGGAAAAATTGTCAGATTGGGAATGACTATGGTCGGATCTAGTGCAGGAGGAGTTCAAGCAAAACACTAGAGATGGATTTTCATCAAAGAATGATGATGAAGAGGATTTTGCTTTGGCTTCCAAGGCAAGGAAAGGAAAGGGGAATAAATTCCATTCAAAATCCAAGTCTAAAGGAAAGAAGATGGATTTGTCCAAAGTGAAGTGTTTTCACTATCATGAACATGGGCATCTTGCGACTAACTATCCGTGGAAGAAGAAGAACAAGAAGGTTCCTAGAGTTGCAGCTGGTGAGGCCCTTGCCTTGCAATCTGAACTTCAATTCTCTTTGATCTCATGCATGGCTTCAAGTGCATTGGGATCAACATGGTATTTTGATAGTGGTGCTTCCTTCCACATGATGGGAGATAAGGAGTTTTTGAGTGACTTGGAGGAGAGAGATCTCAAAATGAATATATAGATGGACGACGATGGACGATACAGTGCGAATGGAATTGGTACCATTACCTTTCAAAGGGAGTCAAGTAAACCATTTAAATTGAAAATTGTTATGCATGTTCCAGGTCTGAAGAAAAACCTGGTCTCAGTCGCAATGTTGTAGGACAGAGGCTATGATGTTGTTTTCAGCGATGGAAAAGCTTTTATGCGACATAAAACAATGGTTCAATTCAAGAGGATAGGGATTCGAGTTAAGAATCTCTACATGTTAGAGGTAGATGGTTGCGCTGCCATGATGAGAAAGGCAGAAAAAGTGGTGAGTCAAGATGAGGGAGAATTATGGCACAAGCGATTGGGCCATCTTCATCATGGAGCCTTGAAGATCATGCAACAAATATCTACTAGACTTCCAATGGGAACACTTGCTCAATTAGATCAGTGCAAGGGTTGCACCATGGGGAAGTATGTAAAGTCCACCTTTCATGAAAAGGAGAATCGTGCTTCGGTGATCCTGGAGAGAGTTCACACAAACGTGTGTGGACCATTCTCGATTTCTTCAACAGCAAAACATAAGTATTATGTTATTTTTGTTGATGAATTTTCTCGTAAATGTTATATCTTCTTCATGCAGAACAAGGATCAAACATTCTCAAAGTTCTATGAGTTTAAAGCATTGGTGGAGAAAAATTCGGGGAAGCAAGTGAAGGCTCTAAGGAGTGATAATGGTGGAGAATTCATCTCTAACAAAATCAAAGACTTCTGTAGCATAGAAGTAATTCGAAGAAAAATCATAGCACCTCATAACCCACAGAAAAATGGGGTCATGGAGAGGAAGAACAAAACAACTGTGGGTACAACACAAGCGATGTTGCATGATCAGGGCCTACCAATGCATTTTTGGGAAGGAGCATTCAATACTGTGGTTTATGTGCAAAACCATTGTCCTCGTAAAGTACTTGGCATGAGTACACCTGGAGAATATTTCATTGGTAAGAAACCTGATGTTTCTCATTTTAAGATTTTTGGCTCATTTGTTTATGTACATGTGACTAAGGATGCCAGGAAGAAGCTGGAACTGACTATTAAAGTTGGGATATTTGTGGGGTACATAGAAACACCCCATAATTATCATGTGTATTTTCCTAACAATAAGATGATTGTTATGCGCCGGGATATAAAATTTGATGAGGGGAAAGCCATGTGGTTGTCGCTTGAGAGGGAGCTAGACTTACATGCGGAGGAGGAACCGTTGGTTCCCAAAGATGAGTCTCAAGATGTGGATCAGCCACATGAGGAGGTTCATGGAGTGGAGGAAGCCACTCAAGTAGAGTCATCCATCCATAATGGGAGAAATCACACCATGAAAGCTGATAGATTGAGACTAGATGTTGCACAGAATGTAGGAGAACCTACTTCACAGCGTAGATAGAGACAGTCTCCTGATCAATTTACTAGATACATGGCTCTCATGAGAAAATATATTGTGACTGAACCATCCTCCTTTCAGTAAGCAATTTAGGATCCAACTTGGGTTGATTCAATGGTGGAGGAGTATGACTCCATTGTCAAAAACAGTGCATGGGAAATTTTCCCAAGACCGGTTGACAAATCAGTGGTAGGTTTGAGATGGATCTACAAGGGTGAGATTTTAATCATCATTCTTTATGTTGATGATTTAATATTGACTGGTGATGAAAATTTGATACACTCATGCAAGGAGGACCTTGAAAATGAGTTTGAGATGAAGGATTTGGGCCTTCTTCATTATTTCCTTGGATTGGAAATATGGCAGCGAGATGGTGAACTTTTTGTCTCTCAAGGCAAGTATGCAAGGGAGATACTGGGTAAGTTTCACATGGAGGGCTGCAAACCCATGGATATGCCTCTTCTAGGAAATTGGAAGAAAGAGGATACTACTTCTGGAGAGGTAGTGGATGCTACTGTTTATTGACAGTTAGTGGGTTCGCTAATGTATTTAGTGAATACGAAACCGAACATTTTCCATGCGGTTAACCATCTAAGTCAAGTGATGGTTAAGCCTACCAATCTCTTTTGGAAGACGGGCAAGCATGTCTTGAGATACCTAAGGTGCACATATGAGTATGGCTTATGGTACAGACAGACGGATGAGGTGAAGTTGCATGGCTTCACAGATGCAGATTGGGCAGGCATCCCAATTGATAGAAATAGCACATCAGGGGGGATCCATAGTATCAGATCTACAGTTGTTTCTTGGTATAGCAGGAAACAGAGATCTGTGGCACTTAGTTCAGTGGAAGTGGAATACATGGCAGTGATTCAAGCTGCATGTGAGGCTATCTAGATGAGAAATATCTTGGTTGGTTTGTTTGGTTCTCATTTAGATCCGACAGTGATTCACTGTGATAATCAGAGTTGCATTAAACTCTCAATTAATCTTGTTTTTCATTATAGATCTAATCATATAGATATCTGGTATCATCATATCAGAGATTGTGTGCAGTGGAAGATCATGTTGCTTCAGTACATTCCTACAAAAGATCAGGATGCAGACATTCTGACAAAGGCGATCACTAGGAGAAAATTCAAATACCATAGAAACAAGATCGGGGTGAAGGATAATCCCTTTCTTTCTGAGAGGGAGTCTTGAAAAGTCAACAAGAAATGTGTGTCTAATTTATTTTTCCCTTAAATAAATTGGACAATAAATATTAATATATTATCTCATAATTACTTGAAATAATTAACTGAAATGGAAAATCAGTTAACTATAGGAAATTCGAGTTAAAAGTTTGACTAGTGGGACAGGAAATTCGAATTAGTTATAACTGAGTGATTTGGAGTTGTAACAGAATTATAAGTGTAGTTATGTGAGTTGTAAAGTAGTTTAACTCAGTTAAGTGAGTTAAGCTCAGTTGTACTAGTTGTAACTGAACTTACACTAGTGAGAGTTCAATGAATTAATTATTAATTAATTCACAATCAATGATCTCACATGCCACTGAAGATTTAACACTATTAACTACATGCATGTGAGATCCAGTGGAGACCCATTTGAGATAACAGGTGAAAGGGATAGTTTGGCTATCAGTTTCGATTTCATTCAAGTGCACTGATGCAATCACACACACAGTGGTTGTGCCCATGAGTAATGCACAACCTAGGCAAGAGGAATTCAAATTCATTTGCAGGTTTTTCATTGCAGCGATTGCACAGAGGAGGTAGGTTGTCTAGAGGAAGAGAATTGGCACATGAATGTGCAAATTTTTGCATGACAGTGTGAGATGATTTTATTTTACTGAGAGCTCTTGGATTAGATTTTTGTATGAGATTGTTTCATGATCCATGATATACATAATATATGATAGTGGGTTTTTTAGCTTTATGCTTTCCCAGAAAAACACCTTTGTTATGTGTGATTGATCTTTCTTCTTGATATTGCAATTAGCGATCGTATTTTAAATTCCGCAAGAATATTTGTAGAAGAAATTTTGTATTTAATGATGGCATATAATTTTTAGATCGGGAGAATCCAGGCAATACATAATTTGTATTAAAATTTCTACATCGACGACCTCCTTGATCAACTCACAGGGGCCAAATACTTCAGTAAGATTGAACTGAGGTCTGGCTACCTCCAAGTCCTGATAGAACAAACAGATGAATGGAAAACCGCCTTCAAGTCAAAGGAAGGCCTTTTTGAATGGTTGGTCATGCCCTTTGGTTTGAAAAATTCTCCAACCACTTTCATGAGGACGATGGACAATATCCTGCAACCATTCACCAATACTTTTGTAGTGGTGTATCTGGATGACATTCTCATTTATAGAAAGACTTGAGAGGAATACTTGCAGCATATTCAGTAGGTTCTGTACACCCTGCGACAACACAAGCTATGTGCCAACTTCAAAAAATGCTCCTTCATCATGGACAGGGTCCATTACCTAGGCTACATAATTGATCAACATGGCGTACATGTGGATCCAGCCAAGATCCAATTCATCCATGACTGGCCAGCCCCAACCACACTCACTGAGCTTCGAAGCTTCTTGGGCCTTGCCAATTTCTACTGTAGGTTCATGTTGGGATTCTACCATACTGCATGGGCCCTTAGCCAAATAACCAAAGGTGGTGGTAAGGAAAATTTTGCATGGGGTCAGTCCCAACAACAAGCGTTCGATGATTTTAAGAAACGCTTGTGCTCAAACCCAGTACTTTCACTACCAGACCTGCAAAATCCCTTTGAGATCAAGACATATGCTTCAGACTATGCGGTTGGCACCGTTCTCACTCAGCACAGACACCTTGTGGCTTATCATAGTGAGACACTATCATATGTTGTTCGTAAGTACCCTACTTATGACAAAGAAATGTACTCCATTATGCAAGCCTGCCACCAGTGGAGACATTACATTCTTGGGAAGGAGATAGTCATCCACACTAATCATAAGCCACTGTAGTTCATGCAGACACAAGAAAAATTGCATAATGATCGCCATCAAAAGTGGTCCACATACTTGCAGAAATTCCACCTCAACATCAAGTATAAAACAGGAAGCACCAATCGAGTTGTTGATTTCCTCAGCAGATCTCCAGTCATAGTACTCACCATGGTGCTAGAATCCTACGATCACGAGACCTCTGGATGGCCCCAACTCTATGAGACAGACCCAGACTTCGCCACTACCTAGCAAATGTTGGGTGCAAATGCAGTTGTTGATAATTTTCATCTTTAAGATGGGTTATTGTGTCGTCTGAGCCATATATGTGTTCCATCAAGCAAGTGAGAAAAGTTGATCTGGGAAGCCCACTATAGTCGGGTGGCAGGACACTTCGGTGTTGAAAATACAATGGCGATTCTACAGAAACATTTCTACTAGCCGAAACTTTGACAGGACGTCAAAAAGTATATCAGGTCTTGCACTACCTGCATTATTGCCAAACCGACCACTAAGAAACAGGGCCTGTACACCCCTCTTCCTACTCCTCATAGGCCATGGGAATCCATCTCAATGGACTACATGTCGGGTCTCCCATCCACCAAGTGGGAAAATGACTATGTTTTTGTGGTTCTTGATCGCTTTTCTAAGATGGCGATTCTGGTTCCCTGTAAGAAGAACATCACAGCAAATGCCACTACCAAGATATTCTTTGAACAATTCTAGGTACATTTTGGAATCTCACAAACCAATGTCTCAGATCGGGACAATCAATTTCTCAGTACATTCTAGTCGAGCCTCTGGTCACTGTTGGACACCAAGCTCACCAAATCCACGACCTTCCACCCCCAGATAGATGGCCAAACCGAGGTCGTCAATCAAATGATTGTGCATATCCTTCGCATGTATAATTCAAAGAAACCTCACACATGGGATGGGAGCCTTCCATATGTCCAACATAGCTACAAACAATTCGTGCATAGCTCAACTGGCCACAACCCCTTTCAAGTGGGATTGGGATTCCAACCATTGGGTCCCATAGATGTTGCACTTCTTCTTATGGTCACCTCGATCGACTCATCTCCTGCTCCAACTGAAGCTGAAAAAGCCACTCAGTTCATTGAGACGATCCATCAAATATACCAACAGGTTCAGGATATCCTATAGAAGTCCAATGGCAAGTACAAGCAGCACCATGATCAACATCGGGTGCCACATAAGTTTCAGGTGGGCGACAAAGTTTGGTTGCACTTGTAGAAAGAACGCCTTACAGGACCCCATCGGAAGCTTCACCCACTCTGTTATGGGTCGTACACCATCACCAAGGCCATGGGGGATAATTCTTTTGAGCTCAACATTCCTCCTTTCCTTGGCTTGCACCCAGTGTTCAACGTGAATCTCCTTTGCCCTTATTTCCCACCATTATTGGACACCTCAGATGTAGCAGAGAAGATGACACCAACAGAGCTCAACCCTGACTACATACAACAAGCATATAGTGATCATATTGTGGACACATAGATCACGGGCACTCAACAGTAAAGGATCCATCTTTATCGAGTCGTCAAAGCATGGCAGCTCCTGCACCAAGGCAAGTGGCTCACTCGAGGCCAAATTTAGCAAAATTTTTCTCATCTTATGGGGAACTCAATGCAATGGAGGCCATTTCTTCCTAAGGAGGTAGGATTGATCTAGGTGTATATCAGTGGCCACCCACCTCTTCCAACCAGCTCAAAACAGTTTTTTGACAATTTTGTCAATTTACTATTTTTAGCAGTTTTAACTTCTGGGGCCATTTTGAGGGCCTAAATGAAGGTTTTTCTGGATTGAGATTCTTGATTATAATTGAAGTCATGATTGATCCCCCAAAATGAATCTCCTCGATGATACCTTTCCAATGGGCTATCATATGCCTAAAACGAAGATCATATGCAAAAGTTACGACCCCGGGAAGTTGATGTACTAACTTACCCAAATGGGGCCCACATGCTTTTTGGCGCTTCACCTCCTAGGGTTAGGGTTTTGGATGTCTATGGTTTTTTTCATTCTTGTTTATTGTAAAAATTCCTTTAGAGCCTCATTTTAATCATCTTCTTTCGAAGGAGTGCAGTCGTCACATCTCTTCTCAGAGATAAGCCGCCACAATTCCAGCAATATTGTTTCCGCTGCATTTTACAGTTTCAGCTTATTTCCTTGTTGAATACAAAAATAGTTTTACTGTATCTCTATTATTTTGTGTTAAGTACTTGTTAATAATCTGTAGTCATTTCGTTCTTCTCATAAAATCCATATCAACAACAAAACTCAGATCATCCAAGAAAACATCAAAAAGATTTTTGACAGAAGAACTAAAGAAAATGATTTTGAGTTAGGTGACTTGGTACTAAAGTGGGACTCCAGAAATGAAGATAAGGGTAAACATGGAAAGTTCAATAGATTTTGGAAGGGCCCTTACACCATTCAAGCATTCATAGGTAATAACACTTTTCTTCTCAAGAACAGTGATGGAACAAACTTGCCAAGCGGACCTGTGAATGGCAAGATGCAGAAGCATTATTTACCATCCCAATAAAGGCTCTAGCCACCCATTTCCATTGTACAAACCATTTCTTTACTTTCATATCATGTGTGGGTGATGTTGATCACATGGTTGAAGCTCACAGAGAAGTCCCTAAGCCACTAGCCAATGCCACCAAATTTTCAAAATAAAACAAATCAAATAGCAAAGGAAGCTTTGGAGAAAATCTTTCAGAACATCAAAAAGCAGGTTCTTGGCACTTCACAAGGACAATACCATCCTCAGGTGGAGCCACTATTATAACTCTATGATTCATAGGATCAACTGGTGACTGGAAATATTTTTCCTTTACTGTATTTGGGATGCAAATAATGTTTCATTATGCAAATGATTTGCAAAGAAATAAAAATAAAAGAAATGAAAAAGAAAAGAAATAAAAAGAAAAGAATAAAAGAGGGCATAAAAGAAAAATAATAAGGCCCCATGTAATAATAATAACTTGATCCATACAGTCTAACCATGGTCAAGTCTTTTTGAATTTATGTTGATAGGATTAGCGAATAAACCTTGGCTAATTTGTTTAATCTTAACCAAGTAGATAGGTTAGTTAGTGAAAAATTTGGTCAAACTGTTTAAACTTGATCAAATAGCCCTAGGATAGAGTAATTTTTAGCCCAACAATCTAATTTGGGTTAAATGTGTTAGGTAAATAGGTTATAACATAGGTTAGTTGACTTCCCTTCAATAAAATAAGCATGATGTTGTGTGAGATTCATTATTTTGATGTTAGAAGGTTGTGTTCTAACCCCTTGGTGGCAGAATGAAAGAAAATAGCGCAAAAAAACCACAAATCCATGTTATCCTAAGTTTCTGCAGTGCAATATGATTTGTCCCCATTATTAAAGAGTGTGTCAATATCTACAACTGAGCAAACAACACTCAGTTCGACGATTGACAAGTAATATCAGATCCCCCTGGCCATTCTCCCTTTAATGGCGGAGGGGGGGGTCCGAGTTGGTGGTATTCCCTGGTGGGCCCCATCCTAACGTGTCACCATTGTGTTAACTCAGAGCCCCCTTTCCCCAAACTGGTTACCACCTACCACCCCCCCCCTTCAAGTAAACCACCATACCAACTTCTCATACCACCGTCGTCTCGTGACATCACACTCCACTAACACCAACGTCCCCTGATGTCACACTCCACTACCACCTCCTATAAGTCATGTCTCATCACTTTGCCAACATATTCTCCTCCACTCACCCATCACTCTTCATATCCCATTCAATTATCATCCAATCACTACCTTCCACATCATTCTCACACACCCATCACCCATCCTTTTATTTCCATCTCATCTCCGAGATATCTGTTGGCCCTTAAATGTAGCTAAACATATCCGTTAAGCCTGTTGATTTGTCCCTCGCACCCAACAGATACTCGTTCACCCAATTTAATCCCATCTCCACCATTATCTCACTGTACATATGTTCAATAAACCAAATCTCTCATCCCCCACCATTTCATGTCAGTGACGGAGCTAAAACCGATAACCAGCTAACGTTTTTGTTTCAAATTCCAGATACATGTTGAAATTATGGCGCCAAAGTATAAACATTCAGAGGTCAAGGAAAATCCATTCCTCCCACCACCCGTCGACCTTGACTGGATTCCTCTGGCTGACAAAGACTACCTGATCTCATAACCCATATGCGAATTCAATTTTGTTGAATTACATTCATGGTTTAGAGACACTTTCTTAGACCAGAGTTACGAGATTGGACTCTAGGAGTCCAATCTCCCACTATATCTATTTCACCAAATTTACCATTTCTCTGAGTTCGCCCTCAAGTGCCAGGTGCACTATCTTCCTGATCAGAGAGTTATTGTTTCATCCTCTGGATATACCCTATTCACTATCATACCTGAATCCATTGACCAGATGTTGCAAATAACCAGAACCGAATCCTTCTCTCCTTTTACCATTGAGATCCTAACTGAAATGTATGAAAAATTGTCTTTCCTAGAGAGCACATATTTTTGAACTTTTCCTCCCTGAGAGTGCCCCATTACCCAAATGAAATCCCCCCTATCAATCTTTGATTTTCTCACTAAAAGGAAATCAAATTATCTCCTCCCTTTCCAGCCTACTTGGACACTACTCGGACGAGTGGGTAGATGAGCCAATCTTGGGTTATCTATCTATCTTATCTACCGAGGAAAGCTCCACTGTGTAGTTCGACTACAATAGTTTTATGGCTGAGAATATTCATGAACAATTGTTCAAGTTCCCCACAGAAGGCATGTTCCTGTATTCTTCAATACTGCCATAATTGTTTGTATTTTTCCAAATAGATAAGTTCCTATTTTCCATGCAGAAGCTAAATCAGAATGGAAAACCATAGTTGGTCACATCATGGACCTCACTGCTGAGAAGGAATTCACCAGAATTTACTTTCAATCAATTCATAGATTAGTTCTACCATCCTTTAGTTAGCATGCTCAGCAACAGACAAGAACCAAGGATAAACGAAGAAATCTAGCAGATTTTACATCTCTCAGACCTAGCCAATACTGGAGACTGGTACCTATACCAGAACCACTCAAAGATTAGAATTTATGGATGCGAGCTGGCCCCTTACAAACTGCCTAGGTATTTTCTTGTGCGGATAATCGCCTTGGAATATATTAGGTAAATGATTAACTTAGATGATATTCATTTTGTAGCCTTCAATAAGAAACAACAATTGAGGATCAAAGGACAGATAGGATTGTTCATCTGTAACAGCAGAGCTGCAGGGGCAATGGACGATAAGATTTTGAAGGAGATGAATTTCAGAACCAGTTTTCCTTGGCACTATGATTCATGTGGGATTATAGCATAAACAAGATTAAGGAATAAAATCTCTCCATACTTGGCATGACTCGGCTGAGTGCAATTACCCGCCGACCATTGATCTATTTTGCAAAAAAGACCTTGGATGCTACCGACAACACTTTGCCCGCTCGCTTGACCTACTACTTGGAAAAATAGGGATTCTCCCATGCTGCGCTTGAGCATTTCGTGCAACTTGCAGGCCTGAATGCTCTCTAGCCCATGACAAGAATTATCGCTAACATTAGGCTCCATGGGGGATAGAGTCGTCCCTGCGATGCTCTAAGAACTCCTTCCGCAGCTTCAGTGCCTTGCTGTTGGGCTATGGAGTCATGCTCACAACATCCCGCTGCTGAAAATACAGGCCGAAAAATAAAAGGAACAAAATAAATCTGCATGCTCAAAGGAGCTTATTTATATATAGTCCTAATGCTAATAAAATATTTTACATGGGCTAGGTGAAATAAAACTTCCACCATAGCCATTCAAGCAGCTTCCTGGATAGAAGCTCCTTCCTTCTGTCAATGATCATCAACATATGGTGTAGCCGTGACAACAAAATGGTTACACTCTTCAACTCCTCCTTACAGGCTGGAGTTGAGATGAAATACGGCAGCTCCAAGGCATAGGGGAAATGCCACTCCATGTACTTGCAGACAGGGTCATGGAATGAGTGGAAAATTCCAGAAAAGGCGGGGCAGACACCCTCCTCTGCTACATAGTTGTTCATCTATGGTTGAATATCTCTTATAAGCATAGGTTGGTGGTGGACAACTGACGTAAGCTCGTTGCTCTCGGGCGGTGGCTGCTTGCTGACTGGCTCTGGACAGGAAATATTATGCTCCTCTGGTTCGATCTCCCCCAGGTCCGATTCATATTCATCATAAATAGGGACCATGGGGTTGTTTTTTTCTTCCTCATACTGCTCAGCGTCTCCTGAAAGATTGAGGTAACTGATTTCCTCGTGACAATTTTCTTTAGCGAGTAGAGGATAAGGCTCTGCGACCTGCTCTTGGGAATCCAGCATATCGAGCTCAGACTCTGATTTGTAACTGTCATAAATGGTCTGGCTTCTCTGACAAGAAAAAGGTGATGTCAAGATCTACTGCTCCTCTTCCAAATAATCATCGAAGTCGGGGGGGAACAAAGCTTCTCCAACTTGCAGAAATGGAACTATCCCCCGCTCCTCCGTTTCGACCCCAAATGTAAACACGTCGTGGGAAATATCGTGAAGGAAAAGAGAGCAATCCTCTTCCACAACTACCTCTTCATTGCTTTGATCTGAGACAGCAAGCTCATTGGGGGTAGATGCCAACTCATCTAATAAATCTTCAACAATCTCTTCAAAAGAGTTGCTCGGAGCGTCTCCCTCAAGGACTGGAAAATCCTCTGCACAGTATTCATATTTCAACCCTTCTAATTGGGCAGAGAGATATTTCACCTGCTCTATCAGCTTACTCAAGGCGCCATCCTCCTCCCTGGGAACTTCATCACTTTCATAACCTGCCTCAGATGCGGATGAATGGGGAGGAGAAGGGACTGAGTTCAGATCCAGGTCATCAAGATCCTCCCCACAGCTTTCGTCAGAAACAACTTTCTCTTGTATAGAGTTGTGGTATCCCTTACAACAATTATAAAAAATTAACTCAGGGGGATATAGCCTCTGACAATAGGTGGTGAAAGCTTCATGGAATCCATGGAGTGAAGAGATGCTAGCAGGGGGTAAAGAATGGTACCATTTACACGCATCCCCTACTAATGAGAACATGAACATATTCAGTAACACATCCTCATGATGTATCTCCCACTGACGCATGAGTTCATGAAACTCACTGAGGTGCTGAGCAGGGTTGTCCTCTTCACACTTTCCAAATATGGGCAAATAATCGCCCCATTCATCTTAAGAGGTGACAACATTAGGAAAACCAGGAATAGCAGAAAAATTAAAAGGAGCAAACCTGCGAGCAAGGATTTTCTCCATATCGAACCAGTGGAGTCACTAATCGATCCTTGAATCATGGAATTTCCAGGTGAAAAATGTGCAGCTTCGAATGTGTCTGGTCCTTTTTCACCATCAAATTCCATATCTTAACATTATCGTTACCCCGGGAAACTTCTCAGGCGAGAAAGTCGTCGTTGAAACCTCCTCAAGAAAGCTCCTCTAGGCCATCTTTCAAGTGTGCCAACCATGGCCACAACTGAAACAGTAAAGTGGAAACAATGGAGGCACCAAAGTGGAGTCGCCAGGTGCACAATATCAATCTGAATAATTCTGATTTTTGATGCACCTTTAGAATCAGTTGATCATTGTCGTTCTGCCCAGGGAAAATCTTCAACTTCGTCCCCGGCAATGGCGCCAGAAATGTTGGCGATGAAAGTCACTCCTGGATTGCTAATAGGAGCAGAGCCCGACGCCATCAGTTTTATGTCATGGTTTGTTTATATATGGGGTGACTGAATGGAAGCCAACTCAAAACGATATCATTTCAACTTCAAAACTAGGCCAGGCATGCATAGGTGAGTGTGGTCTTTATAAACTTCAGACAGTGAGTTGTAGTAAAGGGTGAACAGGTGGAGGACTTATATGGGAAGAGTGCGAAGGTCTGTTATAAACGACAGGTTCCTAAGAGACTATAAAAGAAGGCATCCAAACGCAAGGTCTTCTTGCACTTAAATACAAAAAACTAGAGAATACAATAATGCAACGATAAATCATTTATCATAACAAAACTGCAATAATTCGCGCGACTCAGTCAATCACAAACTCTCTTAGCATGAGACGAAAATTAGATGGAGTGAGAAAAACTATCTGTCATAAAACAAGATATCTCACATACAGATGCATATCCAACAAAATAGAGTGTCTGTTAAACTTTACAGTAGGGAGCTCTACTCTACCATTGATACCTTTCAAAATACCAAAACTGAGTACATATACTTGGGCGGATTTACCCAACAGAGGTGCGCTCACCCTCCAAGGCGTAGCGTCTCTTCAATCAAGCTTCGGGTGGAAGTCCTTCGTCAAACGTCTCCTTAACTTCGTATGGACTCTGCAGGGGAAGAGTAGCTGGGCTAGTAAATGTTGAGCTAGCATGTGCAGGCCTCCTCTGGCTGGTCGAGAACTCGGCATGGCCTCTCTGGAAAAATGGGTACACAGGACCCTCTCGAGAAGACCATTCATCAGGCCTTCCATACTTCACGCTTAATGACTGAGGAGAGGTTTCA
Organism: Picea engelmannii; assembly: GCA_009831015.1. Taxonomy (NCBI): domain Eukaryota; kingdom Viridiplantae; phylum Streptophyta; class Pinopsida; order Pinales; family Pinaceae; genus Picea; species Picea engelmannii. The sequence continues at coordinate 133,728 of ML805152.1, read as the reverse complement.
ACTACCCCCCCTTACCTTCATTTACTCCGAGCGAGAAACAATATTGAGATCAAGTTGAACTGGCACCTGGAGAACACAGTGATCCCCTCTGCAGCCAAACCCGATGCTTCGGCCCTTTGCGCATTTCTTTCTATCACCCCCAAGTGACCATGGGCTGTGACCATATGATTTCGGAACTCACGAATATGAAAGGGATAACCTTTGTTGATTGAAATCGCAATGAGCAATATGCTGAGAAGGCTTAATCTGGCACCATGTGTCCTTCTAGATCTAACGGTTCTTACTTCTCCTGGCGATGTCGTGGGCCCGGGCCCGAGATTCTCTCGGCACCTCGCACCTCAAAAAATAACGGAGGTGTTTTTGTGTTTTGAAGTCACGAGGGGCGAGGAGGCAACGAGCCCAATCACATGCCAAGTGTCCGCTTCAAATGGACAGTTGAGATCTTCTCGGCAAGACTATGGGCCCGAGTCCCATATGCCTTCGTCACTTCACGTCTCGTGGCTAGGAGGGGCTTGGTCCTCGCTCTTCAAAGTCACTAGGGGCGAGGACACGAGGAGCCCAATCGCGTGCCAGGTGTCTTCTTTAGATGGACGGCTGAGATCTTCTTGGAAATATTGTATAGCTCTTTTTACTGTTGGTGCCTTCCACATGTAACCATTGGCTAAGGCTTAAGTGCTAGTGCCTCTCACAACTCACGACCTCATGAGATGGAGTGTCAAACCTTGGCACTCTCCCTCCGTGAAATCCCGAGAGGCGATGGCTCTTTTTCTTTCCACAATTCTCGTGACTCACGATCTCGCGCAACCAAAGGATATGGTCCACCCTCCAAAGTCATGAACCCCGAGTTCAAGAAATGAACCCACGCATCAACTGATCACGATCAATGGCCCTCGTTACTTCGCAAGTTCTTCACGGAGACTTCTAACCATTCACCTCTTTGAAAACTTCTGTGCTATACTTGGCATGACTTGGCTGAGTGCAATTACTCACCGACCGTTGATCTGTTTCGAAAAAAGACCTTGGATGTTTTCGACGACACTTTTCCCGCTCGCTTGACCTGCTACTTGGAAAAACAGGGACTCTCCTGTGCTGCACTTGATCATTTCGTGAAACTTGCAGGCCCGAATGATCTCTAGCCCATGGAAAGAATTATCGCTAACAAATAAGAAGAACAAGATGCTGACCAGCAACACCTATGCTCAATTCTGGAAGCAAACATCCACAACACATCATAGGTTTCTCTCTGCTTTTGATACATAAAAAGGGAGAATACACATGGCATTTTTGCAGGCACAAGTGCCCCATCCAAAGGAAATCACTGATTACAAAAGGTCAACATTTGAATTTGACACCAAGGAATTACATCCAGCTAATCAAATGGATTTACACAAGAATACTGGAGAAATGGTTTTCTCAACATTAGCAAACGCTTCCACAATTGTTGCAAAGTTGCAGGTTTCGCTAAATAATTTCCAAACTCAATTAAAGCTAGAGAAAGTGTCTTATTTTGCAAATGACAACAGGATCAAGTCTTTGTAAGAGTTGGTACTAAAAATTGGGTATGACCCCTCAAATGTGAAAGTAGTTGAAGAGCTGCTAAAGAAAAAGAATGATGACATAGCATCCTTGAGGAAGCAATTAAATTTTCCAGTTACTGAGGACTCACAAGCCAAAGAGATAGCTGAGACAGAAGGCCAAAAAGAAGAAATGTTAAAGTTAATCATGGAACATAACTCATAGATCAAGGAGATGGAAGTAGAGTTGGAAAGGTTCGTAAAGGAAAAGGAACCGACAAAGCCCATGGAAGTCATTCCACTAAGTGCATTTCCCCTCACAAGAGTTAGCACAGCGACAACACCAACAACTACCGCAACAAAACTTCCATTAGTTGCCCCAGTGACAGTTCTAGAGACATCTGAAGCTCTAGCAAAGTCAATGGAGGAGATGACTTTACAAGGAGCAGAAATTAAAAATTTACATCACGAAATAGAGAATCTCCATAAAATTAAATCCTCCTTCTAGGCAAGATACAACACTGAGAGGCACACATCGAAAAAACTTAAGCGGGAAATACGACAGCTGAAAAAGCAAACAGTTGTGGGAAAAACACTAGCAGAAGCCAAAGAGAACATTTGGATGGACATATCAAAATCCATGATAGAAATATGGCCACTCGCGCATATCATGTTTGAGCAACATGAATTGGTGTTAAGGATCAAGCAAGCCATTGACGGGACAAAGGGAGAGCTGGGAGAAATGCCCACAGAGGCAAACGAAATCATCAGATTCCTAAATTCAAAGACTCAGGATGAGCTCAAAAGTCTGGAAATTGAGGATAGGACTGAGACTATCCTCGCACTTAAGAAATTTCTGACCAAAAGAGGATTAATGTTGCAATTTGAGGAAAGAGCCCAGAACATGGATATCGGAGTTTAGAGATTCTTCAGCAAGATTGATGTTTTGCAAAAGAAAGGCCTTCCCAGTTTACTGGTCTTAAATGACAAGCTGATGACTTTGTCCAACTACAAGAAAAAGATTGCCATGGTGGCAAAGGATAGCTCCAAGTTTTCAGGAATACAGGGTAGCATAAATGGCAAGGCATTTTTAGAGACTTTGCAGTTGGATCTCAGTATCCAACATGAAATCAACTACATTTTCATCACTAAGCCAACTTTCGCCAAATATACCGAGATGGACGAAATCTACAGAAGGTTACTAAAAGTCACCATTCCCAGTCAAAAGATATGGGAGGATTTGTGCACTATGATCGAGTGAGTGATGAGGTGTACAATCCAATTCAGTGTGTATAACTATCAAAGTCAAGTTGTTGACTCACCAACAACCTTCCCCAAAATCAGCATAAATAAATCCAACAGATCATTAGCAGTTCCTACAATTTTGTATTTTGTTATCTAGTTAGTTAGCTTTGGATTTTTCCACATCCAGATCATTAATGAAAGGATCGATTGTAATCTTTTCCATATATACTTCAAACTTCAAAGTATTGAGGGTTGATCTTTATGCCCAAGCAAGTTGTAATCACTATACTCTTTCTCAAGAGATCTACCAGTAATAAAAAGGACGTTTCACAGGATTCTTGCATGATAACTGTTGGTGATGTTTACTCTTCTTCGTAGAATGATTTTTCTGTTTTCATAATCATTTGTGTTTTCTATGTCTGACCATTTAAAAGAAGTTAAAGTTGCAAAATTTATCTTTGTATACTCTGTTTCTGGCTTTTAATGATCTAAGTGTTTGTCTTCTAATGTTATGATAAAGAAATTCTTAAATGCTTCTTTATTTTAATTGATTATCTCATCTTTTCTGCCCATCCATCATTTTAACTCTAAAGGATCCAACAGTTGCATTATCCTGCCCTGTGAAAAGACCTTATAAAATCTGTTCTTTGGTCTTAAACTTTATAAAACATACCCCATAGCCCAATGGATGCGTAAACCATATTTCAGCCATTTTATAAAACAAACAACACAGTCTTATTTATTTAACTAGCCTAATATCTGAAACCTGAAACATATTTAAATCTTACAGAGAGATCCCTCTCTGAAACTGGTAGGGCTAGATCCTAGTTTCGAAGTGGTTGGATAAAGTTACCTCTAATAAATTTCTTCTACCTCCCGAAAACCTCTGGGAATTTACAGAGCGTTAACAGAAACCATGTGTCTTCATATGTCGGCTACCATGTCCTTCATATTGTGCCATAGCTATTTTGAAAATTGCAATGCAAAGGGTTTTAGAAAACGAAATCGGATCTGTCACAAGGGGGAACCATCCGCCGGAGTGTAGAGGTCATGGATGATTTTAGGGGCTAAATTTCGCTCTTGGGCTAATTTTCCATGGTTTTTCCAAAAACGAGATTCGCTATTTTAAAAATAATTCGCCCAAATTCTATAGGATAAAATTATTTTACCCTAAAAATTACCAAAATTTTATAAAAACTATATAAAATCCTTAGAAATTTGAATATTTTTACAAAAATATCGGCAAACATTTATAGTTGGCATATGAAGGATTAGTAAGATTTGCCAAGGTTTCTACATTTTAAAATAAATTTCCATCCTTAAAATCATCCCTGGTAGAGGTGGGGAATGCTTTTATTCTCTGTGTCAAAAAAATGCATCCACATGTTGCCTTTGTCCTGTCCTTTCTATTTTGAGGAACTTTTTTGTAATATACCAAATATAAAAATTATGCAGAACAAAAATGAAATGATAGAAATGGTAGAATAACAGTAATATAACCAGCATAATCTCCACAATAACATAGAAATGATATAAGAAAAACAACAGAAATAACACTTTGATTCAGAAAGCAATGTTCACGGGCCTCTTCGAGGGGGCAACCTCCAGTTGAGCAACGCTCTATTACAATAATCTCCCAGCTAGGGTTCTCATACCCTCGACTCCTATTTATACTAAATATTTCTATCAAAAGAAGCATCTAGAGGAAGATCCTTCTAGAAGCGGAAGCTTCTATTAGGTCTTCTTACATCCACCTTGTTATATTTTATTGAAAGGCCTTATTAATATTGATCTTTATTACATCTGAATGTATTGCTCTACCTATGTGCGGGTTAGGACTCCAACATGTCCGCCCCCTTAAAAACAACCTTGTCCTCAAGGCTTGAGATGTGGAAACTGTTGTAGAATGGTAGTTGGTTCCCAAGTAGCATCTGCTGGATTTGTATCTTTCCACTGGAATAGCACTTCCTTGATGGTTCTCTAATGCAGGCGATGCTCATGCTGGTCCAAAACTGCTTCTGGTTGTAGCCAAATGGATCCTTCTTCAGCTAACTCGGGAAGGTTGGTTTGAATTTGGCACCTAGTTCCAATCACCTTCTTTAAGCATGAAACATGAAAAATAGGATGTAGCTTTGAATGACTGGGCAGAGCTAACTGATAGGTGACTTGTCCCACATGCTTGAGACTTGTGTAAGGACCATAAAATTTGGGCGCTAGATTTTGACAATGCTCGGTATTGAGGGAAGTTTGTTTGTAAGGTTGCAGTCGCAGAAACACCTAATCCCCTTCTGCAAATTGACGTTTAGAGTGACCTTGATCTGCTTGTTTCTTCATGCGATTTTGTGCTATGACAAGGTTCTCTTTGAGGATATGGAGAATAGCCTCTCGAACTATAAGTGTTTGGTCAACTGCCTGGACCTTTGAGGTACCCGATAAGTATGAGAGAACTGAAGGTGGATTTTGTCCATATACCACTTCAAAAGGAGTCATGCATGTAGTTGTATGGTAGGAAGTGTTGTACCACCATTCAACTAGGGGTAACCATTAAGCCCACTAATTTTGCTTTTCATAGGAAAAACACCTCAAATATGTTTCCAAACACTTGTTGATAACTTCTGTTTGACCATCAGTTTGGAGATGATAAGTTGTGCTGAGATGCAATTGGGTGCCCTATAGCTTGAAGAGTTCTTGCCAAAAATTGCTTGTGAAAGTTGGGTCATGATCAGAAACAATAGAGTGTGGCATGCCATGAAGCTTGAAGACCTGATCCATGAAAATTTGAGCCACCATGGATGCAGTAAATGGGTGTTGAAGAGTGCAGAAATGAGCATACTTGGAAAGGCGATCAACAACCACCATTATGACTGATTTATTTCCTGATTTGGGTAAGCTGGTAATAAATTCCATAGAGATATCCTTCCAAATAGCAGGTGGAATCGGAAGCAGTTGTAGTGTGCCCGAAGATTTGACTGTTTCTCCCTTGTTTCATTGACACACATCACATTCAACAACAATATTACAGATGTCTTGTTTCATACCATCCTAGAAAAAATAACGTTTGACCCTGTCATAGGTTTTTGTGAACCCGGAGTGCCCCGCTGTGGGTGTAGCATGAAGCTCAGAAAGTACCGTGGATTTAAGCTTTGATTGTTTACTTAAATACAAATGGCCTTTGTATCGAAGCTCATCCTAGAGCCAAGAGTACCCTGGGGGAGATGGAGCATTAGACTACAATTGTTGGATCAGATGTGAACTTTTGGGGTCTTGTAGCCATTCCTGGCAAATGACTTGGAGCCAATCTAGTACAATGAAGGAAAGAGAAAAAAGGGATCCTTCTTCTTCATATTTTCGGGAAAGTGCATCCACCACCACATTGTCTTTTCCTTTCTTGTAAATGATCTCATAATCATATCAAAATATCTTAGTCACCCATTTTTGTTGCTCCAGGGAGGAAATGCGTTGTTCCAGAAAATACTTGAGGCTTTGATGGTCTGTCTTAATTTGGAAACGTTGCCCCAAGAGATAAGGGTGTCATAGATCAACGACATGCAGAATAGCCAACATTTCTTTTTCATAGATGGGTTCTCCCAGATTCCTTTTAGATAGTTTCTTGTTGGTAAAGGCCAAAGGTCGACCCTCTTGCATAAGGACAACACCAATTCCTTTCCCTGAGGCATCATATTTCAACACAAAGGTGTTTATGAAATCAGGAAGGGTCGGAACCGGAGTGGTGCACATGGCCATGTTCAAGGTTTGAAAATCTTGAGTAGCGGCTGGAGTCCAAGTGAAAGAGTTCTTTTTTAGGAGAGCAGTGAGAGGTTCTACAATCTTTCCATAATTCTTAACAAACTTGCGATAATACCCTGTTAAGACCAAAAATCCATGCAATATTTTGAGAGTCTTTAGGTGCGGCAAGTCTTGCATAGCTTCAATCTTTTTCGGATCCACCCTGATGACATCCTTTCCAACCAGATGACCCAAGTATTCTACTTCTGAGACACCAAAAGCACATTTAGACTATTTCAGGAAAATTTGGTGCTGAGAGAGTAGATGGAGAACTCAATCCACATGAGTAAGATGGTATGTCCAGGTTTTTCTATAGATGTGAATATCATCAAAGAAAACTAAGATATAATGATGGAGAAAGGGACGGAAGACATGATTGATGAGGCTTTGGAATGTGGAGGGGGCATTACACAAGAAAAAGGGCATGACCAAAAAATCATAGTGGCCTTCATGAGTTTGAAAGGCAGTCTTGAGAATGTCTTCCTCTTTCACACGTATCTAGTGATAGCCTGAGAAAAGATCAAGTTTATTAAAGAATTGGGAGCCACTCAATTCATCTAGGAGGTCATCAATGACAGGAATGAGAAATTTGTCTTTAATGGTCAGTTTGTTGAGGGCACGGAAGTCAGGACACATTCGCCAAGAACCTTTTTTCTTCAGGACCATGACTACAGGAGAAGAGTAAGGGCTCATACTAGGGCAGATAATGCCTGCATTAAGGAGTTCCTGGACCATTTTCTCAATTTCATTTTTTTGTGAAAAGGGGTGGTGATACAGACGGATATTGGGAGGAGGGCTTCTGGGTATAAGGGGAATTTAATGATTATGAACACAATGGGAAGGAGGAAGTCCTTGGGGAGTGGAAAATACCATTTGATGTTTAGAAAGGAGGGCTTGGAGGTCTTGCAGCACCGAGTGTGTCTTTGTTTCTTGTATGGCATGGAATTGGGCAATGACACAAAAAAGACATTTTTTGAGCATCTTTTCCATGCGATGGGAACTAATGATCTCAGGTGAACCAGTGGTGATGCCTTGGAATTTATATTGGTGGCCTTCCTGGTCGAATTGCATGGTTAATTCTTTAAAATCCATGAGAATGGGACCCAAAGTCCTTAGCCAATCTGCACCCAACACAATGTCACAACTACCCATGTCGATAGAAAACATATGGGATTTTAGGTGGTAGTCACCAATTTGGAGATGCACATTTTCACAGATCCCCTCCACATTTCATGGAACCACCATTGGCAATCATGATTTGGAAATTGTTGATGGCATGGATGTAGCAATGAGTTTTATGGGCAATGTAGTGTTGAATAAAATTATGGTTTCTTCCACTATCAACCAGAATGATTACCTTCTGATGCTTGATGTAACTGATTAACTTGAGGGTTTGGGGAGTGGAGAAGCCAGTGAGAGCATTGAGGGAAATGATTGGTTCTACTTCGGGAGCATCTGAGGGAGGGGTTATGTCAGTGATTTCCAGTGACTCAGACACAAGGGGAGTTTCAACATCATCTTCCGAAATATCCTCAGAGATGGCCATAAAAATTATTTGTTCCTTACACTTGTGGCCCGGCAAATATTTGTCATCACAATTATAACAAAGGACTTTGAGTTGTCGTTCAGCCATTTCATCCATGGTCAATTTTTAGATCTTTAGTGGGGCGGAGGGAGTAGTGGGATTTACGGGTTTAAGGTGAGGGATAAAGGAGGGTTTTCAGTTTTGAGAAGATACAACCTATTGTTCTTATTTATCTCTTTTAGTAGCCTCCACCCAACTTGAAGGTTGAGCCATCAGGACATGGGCTCGAATCTCATCCTTGATGCCACTGATAAAACCCTCTCTAAAAAAAGCATCAGTCATACCCTCTATTTGAAAATCCAGGGGCTCAAAGGAAGCTATAAAGTCTTCCACTGTTCCTGATTGTTTCAATTTTGCCAAATGGCCCAAATGGTTGGTGTCAGTGTCAAAGCATTCATAAAGCTCAGTCACAAATTGTGTCCAAGCAATATACCCTTGACGAGAAGTTTTTCTCCATTGCCACCATGGCCAACGTTCTTGATCTAGATGGAGAACACCATACCGTAGTTTGGCCAAGTCATCTATAATGCCGTATAAAGAGAAATAATGTTCCATTTGGGTTACCCAACTAGTGGGGTACGAGCCATCAAATTTGGTCACATCCACCCACAGAAGACGTAGGTCACATTAAAAGTGATGGTGCTGAAATTTATGGGAATGGGAGGAATGTTCACCTTCAGCCTTTGGAGGTGCATCAGAGAAAGGGTCATCTGTAGGGATCTTCAGTTTGGTGCAGAGTGATGAAAAGATAGATTCAAGATTGGTGGTCAGTTCTTGTTTGACTTCCTCCATTGAGGACTGAATGGTTGTATTTATGGTTGTATCGATGGCTGTATCGATGGAGGAAACATTGGCACTAAGTTGTTTCACTTCTTTTTAGGTCTCGAGGAGACCAGATTGCAAGGTGTTGAAGCGAGCTTCCAAGTCTTGTCTATGGGTATGGGCCATGAGGATGGAGGAACTGAAAAGGGGCAAGTGGGGCCAAAAATTTGGATGAAAAATGATATGGATGAATGTGATAAGGGCAAAGAGATGAATCCAATGGAATAGGTCTCAAATAATGGTGAAAAAAATTCCAGACTTTTTTTTTTTCACACCTGCTGAGTTATACTCTGGTCTGAAGAATACTGCAGAGATGAAATCCCCAAATGATTAACCAAGAATAAGAGTTTAGTGATTTGGCAACCTAAACACATTTGCACGGCAACAGATCTTATCTGTTTTAATTTGTTTATGTTTCTGTCCCCCAAGGGTTAGGTATTCAAGGGTTCTACAAACAAGGGCTTGCCCTGTGCTATAGCTCTATGATATATGTGTGGGGTATAACAATAGTACTCAGCCCAATATCTCAGGGCACTAACTAAGGAGTATAGACCGTACCCTTAGCCGTACTACCCGACTACCCAGGTACTAAAGAGTATCTTCTCGAGTGTTGTTCTCGATGGCACTATAGTAGTCAGGCGGCTGATCAGTTTATCTAAAGAGGGATTCAGGAAATCTAGGCCAATCTGTACAGAGGTGTTGTCTAATGCACTACCACTCGAAGGGGTACCAACATGGGTTTCAAGGGTGGCCAATAGATGTGCGCTTAAGAACCACTTGTATTTCCTACATGTGTGAATCCCTCAACTGCGGTTTTATGTGTGTAATGACAGATATATGTGGCTTAAAGATGTCGTAATACGTCTCTACCCTAAAAAAAAATTCCCACAATTTCTACCAAGGAAAGGGCTCTGATACCACTTGTAATATACCAGATATAAAAAGTATGCAAAATAGAAATGAAATGCTAGAAATGGCAAAATAACAGTAATATAACCAGCATAATCTCCACAATAACACAGAAATGATATAAGAACAACAACAGAAGTAACACTTTGATTCAGAAAGCAATGTTCACGGGCCTCTTTGAGGGGGAAATCTCCAGTTGAGCAGCACTCTATTACAATAATCTCCCAACTAGGGTTCTCATACCCTCAACTCCTATTTATACTAAATATGTCTATCAAAAGAAGCATCTAGAGGAAGATCCTTCTAGAAGCATAAGCTTCTATTAGGTCTTCTTACATCCGCCTTATTCTATTTTATTGAAAGGCCTTATTAATATTGACCTTTATTACATCTGAATATATTGCTCTACCTATGTGCAGGTTAGGACCCTAACATTTTTCTACCTATGAGAAGCTTGTAGGATGCACAACATGAATAGGTTCAAATCGGTCTTTGTGCTCAACAAATTTATAGTGTTATTTATTTGAGTTGTTTCTTATATTTGGTTCACTTTTCATTATAGGTTTATTTTCTTCTCATATGTTGTGGCGACTAGGGGGGATTGAATTTGACAAGAAAAAGGTTGAAGGATACATACCAGGATTGGTACACAGTTCCGCACTTGTAGTTTTCTATTTTACTTCTTTTTTCCTTTTATACTTTTTTCCCCTTTTCTTTGTTTTCATACAAACTGAAAGTAGCTACGAAACAACTTCAAAATCACAATTCAAAAGATGAAACAAGTAATATATGTTGAGTCATATGAAATAGATACACACTCCAATATACATGACAGCATTGACGAGGTGTTGCATAGCAATGGGCTTTTTAGATTGGATGCATTCTTGTATACTGTAGGGGATTTCCTTTTTGATGCATTTCAGGTTCTATTGCATTTCTGTTATTCCTCAACTGACCTGCGCAATGGATTGATAGATTATATATTAGGTTGTTTAAAAAATGGTGACATTGAGGCATTGGAGTCATATGAATATGAACTGGAATCTGATTTTCTTCTGCAGTTGCATGGAATACATGATGTCACTACGTATTTTTCAAAGATGCGGTTGTTTTCATCTCCAATTTTGCCTGCACATGAGAGGGTACTTTGGGGACATACATGTTGTATACGGTGGTTGTCTAACTGGCTCAATATATCAATTGGGATATCGTCATTGACAAGAAAAAGAAGATATCTACTATTCAACAAAACTACATCTAACAATCCATATTGCATCTTATTCTATGATGTCAATGGTTTCAATGGTCATTGTGAACCACTACTGTACAGAAAATTGTCCATATGCAATCTTGGAGTACCTTATATTTACTTGTCCCTCATTTGCAAAGACCTTGAATTGTAGTGGAAACAGATTATGCATCGCATGGACTTCCATGGTTTGCAGCTAACAACAATTGTTGTATCTAGCTGTGGAGATAGTTTGTTCAATGCAATTGGTTGTTTGGTAGAAGAAGAGTTTGATGTGCAGACACTGCATCTTTACATTGTACAATCCTTTTGCAATGTAATTATAGGCGACAGCCAACAGGATTTTAGTTGCTTGCATCAACACCTTTCGCCATATCTCCTAGAAAATATGTCAACAATTGCAAGTTGGAAAGAATACCTTGTAAACATGGCGTTGCCATATGAAAAGGGACATGTGGATTGTGGAGGGTTGCAAATTTTGTTTGCAATGGTTATCTATCATATTTAGAGTAAATATCCAGGTTTGGTCAACCCTACCAGATGGCACTGTCCATTCCTAGTCTATTGATTCAAATTACGATCAAACAATTGACATCCTCTCATTGAAAATAGATACGACACATATCCATTATCAACCTTTTCTTGGACATATCACTCGTTCAGTGTTCAATGTCCATGCCACCCAAACCGCATCAAATCTGCATACACATGGCATGCCTTTTAATGAGAGTGAAACTCCTCCCAGTTGCAATAAGGCCATACAGGGCTTAAACAAAAAATGTAGACTAATTTATCACAACTTGAAAAAAGTCATGTGTGAAATTCGTCCCAGTTGTGATGAGGCCATATAGGGCTTAAAAAAAAACGTAGGCTAAGTTATCACAACTTGAAAAAAGTCATGTGTGAAATTCGTCCCAGTTGTGATGAGGCCATACAGGGCTTAAACAAAAAACGTAGACTAAGTTATCACAACCTGAAAATACGTAAGAGAGGAAGAAACATTGGTGGTATAGGAAATACTGTCGTTCCATTGTCCAGTGTCAATGCCATCCAAACCACATCGAATGTGCATAAATGTTGCATGGTTTTTAATCAGAGTGAAATTCATCCCAGGTTCCATCAAGTCATCCTACCCTTGAACAAGAAATGTAGACTAAGTTACCACAACTTGAAAAAGGTCATGCGCAAGAGAAAAAAATACATTGTTACACTTCCTTTTAGAGAGAAACTGACATATCACAATCTAAAAAAAGTTGTCCATGCACAACACAAAAAAAATAGGTATGGTCGCATATCCCACAATGGTCATGCAACTGTCCAAGAGGAAAAAATCACATTTCATGGGCTAGAAACAACACCGTGCACTACTACCAATGAAAACCAGCAAACACTTTCTACCCATACTTCCCTATGAAAGAAAGATGCAAGACAGACCTACATGAAACAAATCAAAGACACTCCTTCCATTGCATGTGCAATTTGCGATCAATTGAATTTTGCAAAAAATAGTAATTCTTTCATGCCTGATTTGGAATCAGAATACCTTTGCTTGACAGCGCATGATAAATCATTTTCCAGTGGAAAAATTTGTCTTCCATGAAAATGGTCGCTTGAAAATGGAAAAATGCCACAATTTGCAACCCCTGACCAAATAAGATGTAATACGCCACTACTAGTTGTATGTGCACTTATGGAACTTGAAGAGAGACTTGTATCTCTGCGAATTTCATTTGCACAAATCAGGCCCTAGGGCTATAAATGACCCAAGATGGGCTTAATAGGATCAATTATTATTGTGCCTGTTCATCTAGATGTTGTGCAAAAATCCTTGCCACAATTCATTAGCGATACAATGATAAATGTTGTGGCTCTCAAAAGACGCTTGCGATACAAAAATGTGTATCAAACAGGCAAAGTGTCTGTGCATTCTGTTATGAAAGAATTAAAGTAATTATGTTCCAGGGCCCTATACAAAGCACAAAACATTTGTATAAATGAGAACTGGAACAGTGTTCTTGGAGAAGAGGATGACAACTCTGCAGAGACTCTAGAAAATACTAGTGAATTTGATACAAGTGATGAATCGGAGAATGAAACACCTGCTGATACATTGGTGCATGGATTCACTGATTCACAATGCATTCGTGACTTGCAAGACAAGATTGTCGAAATTGCACCTGCTGAGGGGCAACGTCCACTTGGAATATTCAAGGACAGATTTGCTAAGGAAATGAACTTCCAAACACTCTTCTATAGAGATCCACATGCCACTGACATTACAGAACGATTCAGTTATCATAAAATAGTTCGATGGGAGTTTCTACATTCAAGAGATGACTTCTCCTATCACATAACAAATTTGTTTTTCAAAACATTGTGCATAATAATAGAGAAAGTTATGTCTTGCATGTGGGTCCAAATAAGAAAAGGTCAGTTACAAGGAAGAAATTTGTTGGCCAAGGATGTCAAGTACAAAGTAAACCTAGAAAAAAATCTAAAATCTGATATTGGATACATAGATGTCAAAAACATTCGCATCTCTCTTGACTATTTGCAACAAAACAAGAAAACTATTTTTGCAATGATCCGTCAATTGGGCCCACCAACATTTTTCATCACGTTTACAAGTGCATAGCATTGTTGGGATCCATTGGTGGCTGTCGTATATGACTTGCATAAGAACAGGAAACGTAAAAAACAAACCGATACACTGGAAAATAATGACATTGACTACCTCATAAGAAAAGACCCAGTGACATGTACTCACTACTATTGACATAGAATAAATGCTTTGAGACAATTGATATTCCATGGTGAAACGTTTTTCATAAAAATATCGGACTACTTTTTTCTGACTGAATTCCAGTATAGGGGGAATGAACATGACCATGCATTGTTGTGGATAGAGGGTGCACCAGTCTATGGAGCTGACAACAATTCATAGATTGAGAAATTTGTGGACAAATACATAACATGCAACACAGATCATTTGGATCCAGAACTTTCCAAAGTTCATAGACATTATCATACAAGTTGTAGAAAACGAAAAAAACTTGCATTGCAGATACAACTTTCCCATGCCACCAATGAGAGCAACAAGAATCATAGAGCCACTTAGTTTAGAGGACAATGTTGTTGTTGAGAAATCTAAATCCTTGTTTGAATTTCTAGAACAAGGAGAGTTTGATGAGTTGATGAGCTTCGATGACTTCTTGACAGAGTTAAATCTATTAGAATATGAGTACATCCAAGCCATACAATGTACGCTTAAACAACCAACAGTTTTCCTGGAATGAAAATTTTTCCATATTTAGAACAATAGCTTCTCCAAGGACATGCCAGTTATGTGGAATGAAAATATAGATGCACAGTACGTCCTCAATGCAGATGATGCAGCATCATACTGTACCTCATATATGACAAAGGTTGACAAATCTATGATGAGTGAATTCAAAAGAATACGCAAAGAACATGAAAGAAGTCATATTGATGCCATACAAATGATATGTATGCTTGGCAATACATTTCTTAATCTTCCACAAATGTCTGCTCAACAAGTAGTTCACATTGCACTTTCCCTTCCCTTTAGTTGTAGTTCAAGAAAATGTGTCTTCATAAACGCATCTCCACTTGAGAAACGCACATTTGTTCTTAAACCATCAGTTTTTCTAGAACAAGAGCCTGACAATTCAAAAGATGTGATATGTCGCTCTATTATTGATTATTACCTCCAGTGTCCATCTCCTATTAGGCACATCTTCTTAGCAGAATTCGTATCGCATTACAAAAAAAATGGTGCACCCATATCAAAAAGAAAAAAACCCTCTGTGATATGGTTTGTCAAATACATTAAACATTCTAACTATGAAAACTATTGTAGAGAAAAACTGTTGTTATACATTCCATTGATGAAAACGAAGAGACATTAAAACATAACTTCTCTACATGGGAAGTTGTGCATGTTTCCTCTGAGACTATAGTGCAAATCAATGAAGTTATATTTACTTACAATGTTAATCCAACATGGGGTGATCTAGAAATTGCAGTTAATGAGCTAGAAAACCCTGACAATCTTGATGAGACATTCACAAACCAAAAAACAACCAGAACTCCCTATGAGTCCTATGACTTGCAAGAGGATTTTCCTCGTCCTCGAGCAGGTGGCATTGAAAAATGTATCAATCTTGGTTTTCAAGTCACAAAACATCATTTCCTTATTGAAAATAATGAATACCACAGAATAAGACGTTTGTTGAATCTAGAACAACAAACAATTCTAAAGGACATTGTGCTTAAAAAATGCTTGAACATGGGCACTCTTGTGCACTTGTTCCTTACAGGCAGAGCAGGAATAGGCAAGACATTCACAACGAAAGCATTGTTCCAAATGCGTATACGAATCTATGATTCAAACGATTCCTCTGATCCTATGGAACCAAAGGGCCTAATAGTTGCATACATAGGAAAAGATGCATATAATGCAAGTGGAACAATAGTCCACTCTAGATTTTTAATTCCTTTTAACAAGTCATATTTTCTTCCACTTAGCAAGGAAATGTTGGATACGTTGTCTAAGCTTTATGACAAACTCCAACTTGTCTTTATAGATGAAACATCTTTGATTGAAAGTCTCTTATTGTATTCCATTGACAACAGACTAAGAAGCATAAAACATGTGCACATGAAATACTTTGGAACATTGACATGATATTCTGTGGGGATCTTTACCATGCACAGGCGATCCAAGATTCTTTGATATTTGAACAACCTATGGTTAACATGTGAACAATGACGCATGACTTCTAGAGAGACAATATTAAATGCTTTGAATTGCATACTACAATGCGCCAGACAAATGAAACATTTATTACAATTTTGAATAGAATGCGGACAAACAGCCAAACATATGATGACTTAACATATATCAATTCGGGGTGCTTGCGACCTACACCAACAGACCCAACGTTCCCTTACCTGTTCTACACAAATAAGGATGTTGCAATGCATAACAGGTACATTATATTGCTCATGCCTGACGATGATATCATCATCAAATCAATTGACCTAGAAGACAACCATGGAAATGTGCCACACCATGAACATACACCCAGTTTACCTTTGTAGCTTGTCCTGAAATTAGAAATGTTGGTTGAAATATATGCCTGCAACTATGATTCACAAGATGGCTTGGTCAATGGTGCAGATGGAATACTCAAAGGCTATATGAAGACAGAAAAACTTGATGTCCTTTGGATTAAGTTCCATGAACCACATATAGGAAAACGACAAGAAAGCAAGTTGGTTTATCTATATAATTAAAAAATTGCAAGCGATTGGACACCTATTTTGTGAATATCAAAGCCATTATGGACATCAACAAAGACAGGTTGACTAAAGATTCGAAAACAGTTTCCAATTAAACTTGCATGTGCACGTACAATCCCACAGATCGCAAGGACTAACACTTTATAATGT
The DNA here is from genome assembly GCA_009831015.1 of Picea engelmannii. Lineage (NCBI taxonomy): Eukaryota > Viridiplantae > Streptophyta > Pinopsida > Pinales > Pinaceae > Picea > Picea engelmannii. The sequence continues at coordinate 117,143 of ML805152.1, read as the reverse complement.
TGCATTTCAACCTACTAGAATTCGGATACATGGACTTGTATACACAGCATTGCCCCGTGTCAGAAGCATAGACTCCTTGTATTTACTAAGTCCTCTTACAAAAGATAACTTAAAAGTCAAACAAAAATTTGATATTGAAATGGAACACCTCAGGACTACCGCAAAATGGAAACTTCAATATGATTACCAATTCATACGAACAAAGTCATCTGTATCAATTCTCTTGCTTAACACACGCATCTTACATGCACACATGGATGATATACTCAATGACTGATACAATGCAATTTCATATTTTGTGCTTGCAGGAAACATACATGGAATTATGCATGCAAAACAAACAATTCCCAAATCACAATTGCATATCAAGTTACATTACACATGGGGTGATGATATTGGTGAAAAAACGTGTACCAATTTTGGACCATATACATTTCGAAGAAAAGAATGTTGAGATGGTGCTTGCAAAAATATTTTTCCATGGAACAGAAATTGCAATATTGAATCTGTATGTTGCTCCCCATGCAACATTCTCCAACATACTAAATGTTATTTCCAATGCATTCAGCCATTTCCATCTGAATGGACCCATTGTGCTTGTAGCAGACTTCAATATTGACATGCTAAAAAATAATGCCAGAACAAAAGAATTGGAAAACTACATGTGCAAATATAGTCTCCACTTTCTTTTGAACAACACAAGCCATGTGCAAAATGCACTTATTGACCATGTGTGGTCAAATGTGCCCATTCCTCAATACAACATCTTTATCTTAGACACATATTGGTCTGATCATGATACAATTGGTATTTCACTTGAATTATGAGATATACATCAAACATATTGCAAAGTCATATTTCTATGTTTCAAAGCATAACTGTATAGCTTGTTGCAAAAAAAAACCAAAAAAATTATCCAACTTCTTAGTTTTCCTTGGTTTGTAATTTCTTTTTGTCACAATTTTTTTTTTGCAAAATAACTAAATATATACACACACACAGAGAGAAACTTGAATGAACTAAAAAAAAAAAAGGTACATTCTTCTAAAACTGTCTGTTACTCTATTCCTCTTATTCTATTTTATTTAGTCTATGTACATAGTACTTGATTTTTTCTTTACATGTCAACTTCTGTTCATGTCCGTTTTGTTTTTTTCTTTTGTTCATAGAAACAAATAGGAAAACTAGACACTGCAAAGAAATCCTAACCAGGAATGTAGAGGAATCCATGCAAAGGTGTGTTTTTCTACCCATGTTCCATATCCAATAGTTTTTTGTTTGCTCAGTTTGTATTTGTTGAACTGGCTTGCAGCTCTGGTTTTTTTTTTTCCTCCTTGGACACTCCATATATTCCTGTACATTGGCTTGTCTTCGTGTCAATTATATTTTCTGTGCTGCTATCTTGAAATAAATAAATTTGTACTCCATATTTCATTTTCATGTGTTCCTACGTAACAGTTTGCTTTCATGTCGGTTCTTACCTCCCTTTCTTTTTCCTATTCTATACTTAGTCATTGTCCCTTTTTTTCTCTTCCCCTCTATTATACATTTTTATTCTATACTTATTCCCATGACTATGCTCGTGGGTCACCAGGACGGCAGAGTGGCAGATTGCATGTCCATCTATATCTCTACATCACGAGTCTGACTAACCGTCGTTCATTTTCATAGTTCGTGAATTTTATGGTCGTTGGTTCCTGCGTAGGCGTCATCGAACTCTCATGCCCCATGTGCGTGGTATACATATTTCACTTGAAACTCCGGTGATCTACAATTCGAACCGGACTGGAAGCTTGCGACTCATTTGTCCCAGCATTTGTTGATATTTCAAAGCATCTGTTGATTTTGTTTCCCAATTTGTCTCAATAGTTAGCCAATTTTATGGCTGCGGGTTCCCCCCCAATGCATTATCGAACTCCCATGCCCCGTGTTTAGATAACATCTTGCATTCAAAACTTCAGTTATCTATAATTCGACCCCGAGCTCCTCGAACTCCCAAGCCTCACTCTTTATCAAACTCACAATTTGTATATCCATCTATATCTTGAAATCACGAGTCCGACCAAGCACTTTCATTTCCTTATCCAATTTTATGGCCACAGATTCCCGGCTATGTGTTATCGAACTCTCATTCCCCATGTTCCGAGTCTACATCTTCCATCTAAAAATTGGGTGATCCATGTTTATGCTCGTGGGTTCCCAAACGGCGGAGTGGCAGATTTCATGTCCATCTATATCTCTACATCACGACTCCGACAGACCACCGTTCATTTTCATAGTTCACTTATTATATGGCTGCAAGTCTGTGTGGGCACCATCCAGCTCTCATGCCCCGTGTGCGTGGTATATATCTTGCACCCGAACATTCGGTGATCTACAATTCGACCGAGACTCGAAGCTTGTGACTCATTTTTCCCAGCATCTATTGATATATTTCCCAGTTTGTCTCAACAGTTAGCCAATTTTGTGACCACGGGTTACCCCCCAATGTATTATCAAACTCCCATGCCCCATGTCCGGATAACATCTTGCATCCAAAACTCTGGTTATCTACAATTCGACCCCAGACTCCTCCAACTCGCAAGCCTCACTCTTGATCGAACTCACAAATTGTATATCCATCTATATCTTGACATCACGAGTCTGACTGAACACTTTTGTTTCCTTAGCCAATTTTATGGCTGTAGGTTCCCTGGGACACGTTATCGAACTCTCATTCCCCGTGTTCTAAGTATACATCTTCCATCCGAAAATTGGGTGATCTACAATTCCAAAACGGACTCCCAGGTTCAAAAAAGTACCAAAGCATCTTTAATTCACATCCATGCCCGCCACATTCACCCCTTCCCAATAGACATTAATTATGATTTTATTGGTGACAGTTCACAGATGTTCAAAAATATTGGTATTAATAAGCAGAAAGTTCAAGTTAATCTCCCATTAAAATGCATTTATGGGAGAATATTATGGAATCTGATTAGTTTCCTATGTCAATCTTGAATTCTCAAAAAAATGATGGTTGTTTTGGTTTTTCTAAGATGTCGTCATAGCAAGAATTCAATATTGTGTTGGCTCGTTGTTATATACAAAGGTGTTGACATGATGCCTCTCTTTAGTATTGTGCACATAAATTTAGAACCTTAAAGGTTTTCATATCTGAGGCTCTGCCTGCATATGAAAATGTTGCTTTGCCATTCCAATTTGAACATAGTTTGCATTGGGGCCACATAGAACAGCAATAAAATAAAATAATATGAAATTTGTTTAAGTAAATATCAACAAATTATCTTTTGACTTGAACTTTATTTTGTCAAAATCCAGGTATATTAAACATCTGTCAATGTTTTCCCCTCTTTTCAATAGTTTCTCTGTTTCCATGCCATCTTCACAGGCTTTCCCAATGCAAATTGATGATGCTTTTATTAGCTTTGAAAATATTGGCATTAAAAGGCAAAAAGATCGAGGAAATCTTCCATTAAAACACATTGAACCAAGATTTACCGAAGATTGTATTGCAATGTTGCAACGTCTATTTTAAATACAATAAGGAGAAAAGGAAGGTTTTCATCACCTTATGACTGCAGCTCGACATCATGTGTGTGGAGATACCCTGAATATTTTCGGGCACAAGGACCAGCATTTTCAGTGGTCCATAGCTTATGACTACTACTCATCCACATTTGTCCAAATGAAAGTTATCTCGACATCTGAAATTGCAATGGAATATTGTATCCCTGATTGTTTTTTTCTTTACTTTAAGGACTTGGCGATGTGCTGTGTCGAGAACTATATTTCGAACCAGTGGATTGTCCAGATGGGGGACCATTTCCAAATCTCCCTATCGCCTAAATTATTTCGAAAGATGTTAACACTTTTCTCGACCCAACGCCTACTTTCATGGGAAAGAATTGCAAGAAGTTATTAAAGAAGCATGGAAATGAACTAGACCTCTTGTCGAATTTATTACAGGACCCAGCGCCTACTCCCTAGGACATGGCCATATTACAGGTTAGTGTATGTAAAAACCATTTTTGAAAAATTGCATTCCTTTTCACGAGGACAATGAGACAAGCAAGTGAAACTGACATCTCTCGGATGATTATATATATTTTATATTTTACGATCAAGCAACAAACCATATTCCATTGCCGCAAGATGATTTCCATTCAAAACTCTTCCTAGTTATTGCAACACACGTGGCAGAAGAAATTCTTTATGCCACCTTATTTAATTTTCGTCATGCCAAATTGCTATCCATTTCCTGGACTATCTATGTGTAGGAAGTTGAACTCTGAATTTGACCCATTAACATTCTCGCGCCAAAAATTATGGACACGACTCTTGCTAGCTATTTTAGAAGGTCTTCAATTATTTTGTTTCATTTTTTAAAGCATTGATATTTGGAAAGTATTTCCCCCGGTTCTCTGGCCAGCTGATAATCTTCCTGGATAGGAAGGACACAGTATAAGAAATGGAGAACTATAATGTTATAAGGATTTTTGGGTTTAAACAAAATCCTTACTTCCTTCCATGTCACATATCTGGTACAATGTTTTTTGCTGGAATAGCAGGAGAGTACATCTACTGGTTAAATTTTTTCCATGCAAAAAGGAAATTACAATTGTCTATGCCTTGGAAAGTCCATGATTTCATGGTCAGGAACCACTTCAACAGTTCTTTCACCTACACTATCCTGAATGGACTCCGAACCAATACCAATGATTCACACAAGCAGAATCGAAAAGACCCTGGTGAAAAAAGTGCCCAATCCTCGATTGCCACAGCCAAGACCACAACATCTAGTGGCAGTACTCCAACGACTTACCCAAGTAACAAAGTCACACACAATTATTTGGGAAGAGGAGGAGATAAGAACCCTCCCTACGGAAAAATTGAAAGTTGTCACAAGCTTCCTGTGGGAAAAAAACGGAAAACAATAGTCCAAGAACAAGGAGGGATCAAGGGGATAAATTGATATGTACAATCTCTCCCTCGAAGATATGGAACTAGAAATTGACATTGAAAAATTGTTCCCTGACGATGATCACCTAGATAGCACTACTCCTCACAATCCTGGGATGGAAATACTTGGCATAGATACATTGGACAAAGAAGAGTCTTTTGCAATTCAGAGCGTTGTTTTTTACAGCGAATCAAAAGAATTGATTATTGAAAACATATATGTAAAGAATAAGCAAGGCACATATCATTCAGAGTTCAACATATGCAACATATGCCCTTCCTATATATCCAAGATGCACCAAGCAACTTGAGATTCTCTAGACAACTCTATTAGCGGCCTTGAAATGGAGAACCTCATGTTAAAGATGTGAATCAAAGAATTGGAAGCAAATCTAATGACTCTTCCACTGTTTGCTACTCCTTTGGAAATGGTCAAGTCCACCACACTTGTGCCAAATTTAAAAGGATCAGCAAGCCTTCTCACATCAGCCCGAGACTATGTGGAAAAGAATATAAACAAAAGAATGGAATTAATAACAGAAGCTTGGGCGATGTCAAATAATATGGTCTCTTTTGGAATAAGAGTGCATGCTTTTCATGAGTATCTACAAGCAGATCTCAAGAATGACCAAGGATTTTATCTCGATGTAGTTTTACCATTTGGTTTTGAAGTTAATGGTGTGATGAAATCTAGAAGAATACAAGAGGATCTCCCTTCCCTAGATCGAATAGACCAACTAAACGCGTGCTGGAAAGAAAAGGTAAAGAACCTGATTGGTATTGTTCAAGAATGTAACCAAACCATATCTAAAAGAGACAGACTATTCAAGAAGCTAACCAAGATAGATCTAGCTAGCAGCACCAATGAAGTCCAGGACCCGAAATTGATATTAAACTCATTGTTTTTAACCAAACAAGCATTTGATGATCAAGTTCGCATCTATAAAAGATTGTCATTTGAAAATTTCTATGGCATTCTTGAATATGGTGAAGATGACGTGAAAACTTGGCTAGTCGGTTATGCAATTAGAAACAAAAATATTCAAGAAGCATTGCACAACTTGTCTATTGATCTAAGGGACTTGGAAAGTGAACTATTCAATATAAAAAATCGGCGTGAAATGAACGTGGAGCCCATGAGGAGCTACATCGAAGAATGGTTGAAAAAAATTGTCGACCAGATTACCAATGAAGGTCAAAGCCGAGGAAAGCCATAAAAGTACATCAGTGAAGAAATAAAAAGCCATGGCACACCATCATAGTAAGTTGATGCTGATTACATTCTTTTGTCTTCATCCACTTATTCTAACAAAGATTTAATCCATATCTGACAATTTTCTCTTTCTTCTTACCAGGTTTTGTTGTTTTCCATCGTCGAATTTCTTCTTTCTGCAAACTTCATTCTTGTACATCTTTGCTTCATAGTCCGCGACAGTCCCAATTGGAGTCATTCTAGAAAATGCATTTTTATTTCACAGAATATGTACTGAACTATAGTTTTTTTTTGCAAATTCGAAGACAACGCTTTTTTGGGGAAATATTCTCAAATGTATTTTGTGATCCAGTTTATCTAAATATAAATATTTTGGGTTGTTCTATGCTGATATTCAATGCTTGGTGTTGTTATTTGGAATTTTTATTTCTTCTTAAAATTAACTCATTTCATTGTATATGTTCATGTTCTATATTGTGCATGTATTGCAGTTTCCTATATTTCAAAATATTCTTTGATATACAAAATGTAAAGTCATGTATTTTTTCTTTGTTTCTTGTAGGTTTGAGAAAAAAAATTCCGAGCCCAAAACACCATTAAAATTCAAACATGGTTTACATTTGGACCACAAATAATCTAGTAAGATACATTAATATGGATACATTTTAAATAAACATAAACAAAATCCCTTTAAACTTGAACCTGACTTTCTCGGGCTCCTGGATTGTCCGCGGGTTGTTCGGTTAGCGGACTGTCAAATCCTCATTTCCATCTATATCTTCACATCAAGAACCCGACAAACAGTTGTCCCTTTCAACGCTTGCCCAAATATCTCACCGTGGAATCCCAACTTAGAACTATCACATTCTTATCCCGCATGTTCCATTATATACATATTGCACCCAACTTTTCCATCATATACATTTTGCAACCAACAATTCCATGATAAAAGATAAGTAAAGAAGACGGAATATTGACATCAATGATAGATATCCCATTTGCACACAAGATCTTTTCTGCATGTTTCTGGAGAAGTTATATATTTTTTGATATACAAAATGTAAATTCATGAAGCCATACCTTTCAACACTTGCCCAAATATCTCACCACAGCGTCCCAAATTTGCACTATCACATTCTTATCCCGCATATTCCTTTATATACATCTTGCACCCAACACTTTCGTCATATACATTTTTCACCCAAAAATTATGTGATAAAAGTTAAGTAGAGAAGGCGAAATATTGACATCTGTGATAGATATCCCATTTGCTCACAAGATCTTTTATGCATGTTTCTGGAGAAGTTATATATTCTTTGATATACAAAATGTAAAGTCATGAATTTTTTTTCTTTGTTCCTTGTAGGTTTGAGCAAAAAAAATCGAGCCCAAAACACCATTCAAATTCGAACATGGTTTACATTTGGACCACAAATAATATAGTAAGATACACTAATAAACATAAACAAAATCCTTTTAAACTTGAACCTGACTTTCTCGGGCTCCTGGATTGTCCGCGGGTTGATCGGTTAGCAGACTGTCAAATCCTCAATTCCATTTATATCTTGACAGTCAGAACCCGACCGATGATCGTCCCTTTCAACACTTGGCCAAATATCTCACCGCGGTGTCCCAACTTAGCGCTATCGGATTCTTATCCTGTGTGTTATGTTATATACATCTTGCACCCAACACTTTCTTCATATACATTTTCCACCCAACAATTACGTGATAAAAGATAAGTATAGGGGATGGAAGAGAAGGGTTAATATATTAACATCTATGATAGATATCCCATTTGCTCACAAGATCTTTTCTGCATGTTTCTGGAAAAGTTATATACTTATAGCATATACTTGGAAAGGAGTACGAAGGTGGCGAGCATGGAAATACTTGTGGAAAGTGGTCAGACGGGCTTCGAAATAGGTTGGTGAGGGTTCCCAACAAGACATAAGGCCCCGACTGTCAAATTGTATAGATCGAAACATTTCAGTGCAAAATGTGTAACACGAAGAAGATGTTCCTTCCATGGTCTATTCAAATTCATTATGATTTCACTAGTGATGACCCAGTACACAACTTTTCTTATTCGCATTAACAAGCAAATAATGTATTTATAATCTAGTAAGATACATTGATATGGATACATTTTAAATAAACATAAACAAAATCCATTTAAACTTGAATCTGACTTTCTCGTGCTCCTGGATTGTCTGCGGGTTGATTGATTAATGGACTATCAAATCCTCATTTTCATCTATATCTTCCCATCGGGAACCCGACCGATGACCATCCCTTTCAACACTTGGCCAAATATCTCACAACGACGTCCCAAATTAGCGTTATTTCATTATTATCCTGCATGTTCCATTATATACATATTGCACCAAACACTTTCATCATATACATTTTGCACCCAACAATTCCATGACAAAAGATAAAAGTAATATATTCACATTTGTGATAGATATCCCATTCGCTCACAAGATCTTTTCTGCATGTTTCTGGAGAAGTTATATAGTTATTGGAAGGTAGCGGGCACAGAAATATCCATGGAAAGCAGTCAAACGGGCTTCAAAATAGAGCGCAAGGGTTCCCGAGGACACGTAAGGCCCCGACTGTCAAATTGTATACATTGGAACATTTCAGTGCAAAATGTGTAACATGAAGAGGGTGTTCCTGCCATCCTCAATTCAAATTCATTATGCATTCAATAGTGACAACTCAGCGCGTAGATTTGCATGACTTAGCGCTATCGATTTCTTATGTCCCCCTTGTTCTGTGATATACATGTTTCGCACAACACTTCCATGATATAAATTGTCATTTACAATTCGACCCCAGTTATAGAACCCGCCTACCCGGGAATACGCAATCTGAAAAGTGGCTAGGCATTGAATGGATAGAGGTCGATCGGAGTCACGACATAAAATCATGAGTGAAATGTGAATGGGTGCGTCCTCCAATGCACATTGGGACATTTTTTGGTAATACGGCTAAGTCACGAGAAAGAGAGAGTAGAGTGGAAAAACAAACGGGAATTTCATTGAGTATAGAGGAGGGAGAAGAAGGTCCGATATATTCAAATCTGCAATTGATAATCCATTTCCCACCAAGATATTTTATATATGTTTCAACTATGGAAAGTGGTTGGACGAGCTTCAAAATAGGGTGACAAGGGTTCTCGGGGAGACGTAAGGCCCCACCTGTCAAATTGTATATCGGAACATTTCAGTATAAAATGTGTAACACGAAGAGGGTATTCATGCCATCTTCAATTCAAATTCATATTTCTTTTATTGGTGACAACTCAGTACAAAGGTTTTCTTATTGGCAGTAACAACCAAAAAACATATTCAACAGAAATTTATGGGAGCCCAACCCACCCCCAAGTTGGCACTATTATAGATCTTGCACCCAAAACTTGCACCATCTACAGTTACGCCCTATACATCTTGCACCCAAAACTTATGTGGTCTACAATTTGTCCACATATTGAAACATAGTTTTCATTTCGACCACAAATAATCTATTAAGATACATTAATATAAATACATTGGTGGTATGGGACCTGGCTTTTTTTGAACTCGTTGATTGGTCCTATATCGTCACATCATGAGCCAGACTGACCACAGTTCCTTTCAACACTTATCCAATTATCACTTTGTGGGGTCATGACTTAGCGCTATCAAATTTTTATGGCCCCCTATTCTATGATATACATATTCAACAACAATTTATGGGAGTCCGACCAACCCCCGGGTTGGTGCTATTATAAATTTTGCACCCAAAACTTTTGTCATCTACAAGTTCGCGATATACATCTTACACTCAGAACTTTCATAATCTACAATTCGTCGCGACTTCACCCTATCGATTTTGTATGCCCCCTATTCCGTGATATACATGTTGCACCACACTTCTGTGATATACATTTGGCACCAAAAAATTGTGTCATATACAATTTGACCCTGGTTATAGAGCCCGCCTATCCAAGCATCCGCTATCTAAAAAGTGGCCAGGCATCGAATGATTAGCGGTCAGTCCATCCTCCAACGTGCGCATTGGGACATTTTCAGAAAAATGGCTAAGTAATGAGAAAGAGAGAGTAGATCGGAAAAACGGTCGGACGGGCTTCAAAATAGGGTGACAAGGGTTCCTGACCTACAGTTCTGCCATATACATATTACACCCAAAACTTCCGTGGTATACAATTCAACCACATATTGGAACATGGTTTTCATTTTGCCCACAAATAATCTATTAAGATACATTAATATAAATACAATTTAAATAAATATAATTAAACTAGAACCCGACTTTTTTCGAACTCGTTGATTGGTCCTATGTCGTCACATCATGAGCCCCATCAACCGCAGTTCCTTTCAACATTTAGCCAATTATATCTCTGCGGGGTCACGACTTAGCACTATCGAATTTTTATGCCCCCTGTTCCGTGATATACGTTCCCCACACAACACTTTTTTGATATACATTATGCACCAAACACTTCCATCATTTACAATTCAACCCCATTTCAATGTAAAATATGTAACACAAAGAGGATATCCATGCCATCTTCAATTCAAATTCATTATGATTTTATTGGTGACACTAATCTTGCACCCAAAACCTATGCCATCTACAGTTCTGCCATATACATCTTGCACACAAAACTTCCCTGGTCTACGATTCATCCAAATATTAGAACATGGTTTGCATTTGCCCACAAATAATCTATTAAGATACATTAATATAAATACAATTTAAATAAATATATTTAAACTTGAACTTGTCTTTTTTTCAAACTCATTGATTGGTCCTATATCGTCACATCATGAGCCCCACCAACTGCGGTTCCTTTCAACACTTAGCCAATTACCTCTCCGTGGCATTGTGACTTAGCGTTATTGATATTTTATGCCCCTTGTTCAGTGATATACATTTTTCACACAACACTTCTGTGATATACATTTTTCACCAAACACTTTTGTCATTTACAATTCGACCCCATTTCAATGCAAAATGTGTAACACGAAGAGGGTATTCATGCCATCTTATCCCCGAGTTAGCACTATTATAGATTTTGCACCCAAAACTTCCCTGGTCTACAATTCATCCACATAATGGAACATAGTTTGCATCTCTCCCACAAAAAATGTATTAAGATACATTAATATAAATACAATTTAAATAAATATATTTAAACTTTAACCTAACTTTTTTCGAACTCGTTGATTGGTCTTGTATCATCACATCATGAGCCCCACCTACTATAGTTCCTTTCAACCCTTAGCAAAATATCTCTCTGTGAGGTCACGACTTAGCGCTATCAAATTTGTATGCCCCCTATTCCGTGATATACATGTTAAACAACAATTTACGGGAGTCTGACCGACCCTCAAGTTTTCGCTATTATAAATCTTGCACCCAAAAATTATGTCATCTACAAGTGTGCGATGTACATCTTGCACCCATAACTTCCGTACTCTCCAGTTCGTCGCGACTTCACGCTATTGATTTCTTATGTCCCTTGTTCCGTGATATACATGTTGCACACCACACTTATGTGATATACATTTTTCACCAAACACTTGTGTCATATACAAGTCGACCCCGGTTATAGAGCTAGCCTATCTGGAAATCCGTGATCTGAAAAGTGGCTAGGCATCGAATGGTTAGCGATCAATCAGAGTCATGATATAAAATCACAAGTGCAAATGTGAACTAGTCTATCCACCAACGTGCCCATCAAAACATTTTCAAAAAAACGACATTATAAATCTACATTTTGCACCAAACACTTGCGTCATATACAATTCGACCCTGGTTATAGAGCCTGCCTATCCGCAAATCCACGATCTAAAAAGTGGCTAGGCATCAAACGGTTAGTGGTCAGTCGAAGACATGATATAAAATCACAAGCGCAAATGTAAACCAATCCATCCGCCAACGCGCCCATTGGGACATTTTTGGAAAAACGACTAAGTAACGAGAAAGAGAGTAGAGAGGAAAAATGGTCGGACGGGCTTCAAAATAGGGTGACAAGGGCTCCCAGGGATATGTAAGGCCCCACCTATCAAATTGTATATATATTTTACTTCTACTTGTGACAACTCAGTGGTTCTCTTCTTGCCATTAACAACCAAAAAAACGTAATCAACAATGATTTACGGGACTATTATAGATCTTGCACCCAAAATTTGTGTCATCTACAGTTCCGATGTATACATATTTCACCAAAAACTTTTTTGGTCTGCAATTCGTCCACATATTGGAACATGGTCTACATTTGGACCACAAATTATCTATTATGATATATTAATATAAATACAATTTTAATAAATATACTTAAACTTGAACCTGACTTTTTTCGAACTTGTCGATTAGTCCTATATCGTCATATCATGAGCCCAACCGACCGCAGCTCCTTTCAACACTTAGCCAATTATCTCTCCGTGGGGTCACGCCTTAGCGCTAACGAAATTTTATGCCCCATATTTCGTGATATACATGTTGCACACAACACTTCCGTGATATACATTTTGCACCAAACACTTCCATCATTTACAATTCAACGTGCTATTATAGATCTTGCACCCAAAACTTGCGTCATCTACATTTATGTTGTATACATCTTTCACGAAAAAGTTTTGTGGCCTACAATTCTTCCACATATTGGAACATGGTCTACATTTGGACCACAAATTATTTGTTACAATACATTAATATAAATACAATTTAAATTAATGGTCCTATATCATCACATCATGAGCCTGATTGACCACGGTTCCTTTCAACACTTAGCCAATTATCTCTTTGCGGGGTCATGCCTTAGCGCTAACGAAATTTTATGCCCCATGTTTCGTGATATACATGTTGCACACAACACTTTCGTTATATACATTTTTCACCAAATACTTACTTCATTTACAATTCGACCCCAATTTCCACAATTTACCTTGTAACCTTCTTGGCAGGGACTCCGCTGCGACGTAGCACTTGTTACATATAGTTTGTTTGGCATTAACCATCAAAATAAACAGAACCAAGTACATAAGAAATTATAATATAATTTTCCCAAAGTTTCTAATTTGAATTGACCCTAATAAAGTTAGAAAAAATAAGTACGAGAACTTTTTGGCTTGTATTATGGCTAATGAAATTCCTCATTTAAGGTGCTCAAATATTTGTAGGCTGTCGATCCTACCAAAATGTTAGATTTTATTTCGGAGTGTATTTATATTTATTTTAAAAATCTAAATATATATTTTTGAAATTTAAATAAGACTAGCATTTTTTTAAAAGAAGTTAATAAGTTTGGGCATTGACAGTATTCAAATCAATTTATTTGTGGTGAGCTCTGGTTTTTTTTTAATCAAAATTTCATTATTTTAATAGTTTATTTGAAAATCAATAATTTGGGTGTTTCAAAATTGGTCAAAACTTTTGAGAACAATTTTTTTATGGAAAAGTTCCAATTACAAAATTGGTTAAAACTTTTGAGAACAATTTTTTTATGGAAAAAATCCAATTACAAAAGTAGAATTCTAATTTCCATCATAGTTTCTACCATATTTGGAACCACTTTTACCCAAAGAATGATGGCGATATGACTACCCATATATGAAATGGAAAATGAAAAAAGTCGAAACAAAAGTTGCTATGTATAATATTTACCATGTAAGGTGTTTCCTCTCATAGAAGGGGATGTATAAATTTGAATTATAACTTTCCCACTCCCATTCGATTCCATTTAGCGAACCATTGGTATGCATTGGGCCACTAGATTCGATCGTCAGACCTGTCTAGTTCTATGCACTATTGGCTTCTGCTAAGATTCAACCATTGCTCAATGTTCAGACTTCACATGTGTTGGGATTTGGTGACAATGAATTCTTCCAATGATGGATTTGGATCCTATTATTCTGCGTTGGTTGCAACTAAAATAGACCAAGTTAGAATATGGATAGGAGTGCATTTAATAATCAGTTTCTTGTGTAAATGTATATAAATTCATGTAAGCCCGTAGAGGCATATACGACAGAGTGAGAACTTGCTAGTCTGTTGTAATCTCCATGATCTAAATTATAAGACAATTGATGCCTATGCTTGGTGGATGTATCCCAACGTTTGGGTGAACCACGTGAAATCCCTATGTTTCATATTTGTGTGATTGTTAATTATCATATGTGAATTGTGTTTTCCGCATTTGCAATTCTAACAAGTGGTATCAGAGCTGGTTAGAGGAGAGGGCATCAAATTTCGGAGGAGCAGTAGCATATGTGTGAGGTGTGTCGATTTCTACATCATCGCAGGAGCCTCCTCTGGAAGGGTGCAACTTCATACTAGTCAAACTTCATGCACGCTGGAAAGCCTGGAATTGTCGCGGTCCAGCTATGAAGTACAATGTGTAGAATTTTAAGATAGTCACACTCCAACTTCACAGAGAGGTGAGACGACTCCTTTTAAACCAAAAGTCACGATCTCGCATATTTTTAAAGGAACTCAAGGTATGTTCTTTGTTGTTTGTGTTATCGCTCTATAAATTCCCATAGGTTGTTATAATGTAGAAGAAATTTACCAAAGGTAACTTAATCCAACCGCTTCGAAACTTGGATCTAGGCCTTCCAGTTTCAGAGAGGGATCTCTCTATAAAATTTAACTTTGTTTTAGATTTTGATATTAGGTTAGTTAAATAAATGGAACTGTGTTGTTTGTTTTTAAAATGGATGAAATATATTTTACACATCCATTGGGATATGGGGTCTGTTTTATAAAGTTAGAGATCAAAGAACAAATTTTAAAAGGTATTCTCGCAGGGCAGGATAATGCAACTGATGGATTTTTTAGAATTAAAATGATGGACAATAGAAAAGGTGAGATTATCAATTAAAGTGAAGAAGCAATTAAGAATTTATTTACTATAACATCATAAGACAAACATTTAGATCTTTAAAAATCAAAAACAGGGTATGCGATGATAAATCCTGCAACTTTCGCTACTTTTAAATGATCAGATTGAGAAGAATAAAATGATTACTAAGAGAGATAAACATTCAACGAAGAGGAGAAAACTTCACCAACAACTAACACACAGGAATCTTGTGAAACGTCCCTTTATATTACTGGAAGATCTCTTGATAAAAATTATAGTGCTTATAGCTTGCTAGGGCGTAAAGATCAACCCTCAATACTTCCAAGATTGAATTATTTATAAAAAAAATTACAAACGACCCTGTCATTAATGATCGGGACGTGGTGGAATCTAATCCTAACAACTAGATAACAAGATACAAGATTGTAGCAACTGTTGATGATATGTCATATTCTTCATGCCAATTTTGGGGAAGGTCATTGGTGAGTCATTCACGTGACTCTGACTACTCTGCTTGTTGACTTGGACGACGCACCTCATCCCTTATTTGATCAAAGTGCACAGATCCTCCCATCTTTTTTGACTAGGAATGGTAACTTTGAGCAGTCTTCGGTAGATCTCATCCATTTTTGTATATTTGGAAAAAGTTGTCTTGGTGATGAAAACATATTTGATTTCATACTGGATACTGAGGTCTAGCTACAAAGTCTCGAGAAATGCCTTGCCATTTATGCTACCTTGTATTCCTGAAAACTTGGAACTGTCCTTGGCCACCATGGCAATCTTCTGCTTGTAGTCAGATAGGGTCATCAGCTTGTCATTTAGAACCAGTAGATCAGGAAGGCCTTTCTTCTGCAAAACATCAATCTTGCTGAAGAATCTTTGGACCCCGATATCCATGTTCTGGGCTTTCTCCTCCAGCTGCAACATCAATCTTCTTTTGGTCAACACTCTTTTGACTTTGAAGATGGTTTCTGTCCTATACTCAATCTTCAGGTCTTCCAGCTCTTCTCTAGTCTTCGAATTTAGAAATTTGATGATTTCATTCACTTCTGCAGGCATTTCCCCCGGTTCTCCCTTTATCTTGTCGATGGCCTGCCTTCTCCTCAACACCAACTCATGTTGTTTGAACATGATTTGCACCATGGGCCATATTTCATTTATGGATTTGGATATATCCATCCAGATGTTCTCCTTGGCCCCTGCTAGTGTTTTGCCCATAACTGTTTGCTTTTGTAGCTATTGGATTTCCTGCTCAAGCTTTTGTGATGTGTGCCTCTCAGTGTTGTAACTGGTTTGGAAAGAAGATTTAAGGTTCTGGATTTTTTCTATCTCTAACTGCAACTTTTTAATTTCTACTCCCTGTAAGGTCATCTCTTCCATTGACTTGGCTAGAGTTTCAAAAGTCTCCAGAACTGTCACCGGGGAAACTGATGGAAGTTATGTTGTGGTAGTTGTCGATACAATCATTGTGCTAACTCTTGTGAGGGCTGCACTCAGTGGGATCACTTCCATGGGCACTATATGTTCCTTTTCCTTTACCAACCTTTCCAACTCTACCTCCATTTCCTTTATCTATGTGTTTTGTTCCATGATTAGCTTTAGCAATTCCTCCTTCTCACCTTCTATCTCAGCTATCTCTTTGGCCTATGAGTCTTCTATAGCTGGAAATTTCAGTTTCTTCCTCGGAGATTCTATGTCAACATTATTTTTCTTGAGAAACTACTCAGTTGCTTTCACATTTGAGGGGTCATACCCAATTTTGAGCACCAATTCTTCTAAATATTTAATCTTGTTATCCTTTGCAAAAGAAGATATTTTCTCCAATTTTAATTGGGTTTGAACATTGTTCAGAGAGACCTATAATTTCCCAGCATTAGTGGAAGCATGGGCTAATGTGGAGAAAACCATTTCTCCAATCTGCCTATGAAAATCCATCTAATCGGTTGGATGAACTTGCTTGGCATCAAATTCAAGAGTCGGCCTTTAGTAATTAGTGATCTCTTTTGGATGAGGCACCTGTGTTTGTAGAAATGCCATGTGCATTCTTCCTTTTTTAGTATCAAAATTAGAGAGAAACCTATGTTGTGTTGTTGATGTCTGCTTCCATAACTGAGCATAGGTGTGACTCGTCGGCATCTCATTATTCTTCTTGATTAAGTCATACTTTTCAAAAATACTCAACTTTGTAGATGTTGGTGGAGGTTGGGTGGTCATAGTGATATCAGTCTGCTTCTTTGAGGAAAAAGTAGACATCATCTGATGGTTGCTTGAAAGAAGTGGTGAACGTTCTCCCTCGACTACTTTGGTAGACTGGGTCTCTCCAGACCTATGAGTAGTGTGAGTGGTTTTAGGATTTTTAGTGTACACCTGGAAATCCTCTGCTGACACTTCAGTGACTGAAGGCGAGACATCCATCCTGGGTATTTTCTACTTTAGTACCTGTGGAGTAGCGGTTTGTGAAATCATGGCTAGAGGAGATTGTTGTTCATTGTCTTCCAAAGTGTTCACCTCCCACTCTGTTTGGTTCACAAATTTCTCAATTTATGGTTTGAGCGTATGAGTGTATGGGGAAATTTTATTCTTTGATCTCATCTCTGCAATGATCCCACACGGATCAAAGTGCCAAATGAAACTATTGTCAAACTTCATTTCCTTTAATATCTTGTCTGCCTCTTCTCCTGCAGCTCAACTGTTGCAGATAAAAGGTCCTATCTTCTCGTTGATTCTCAGTTTTTGTTTCTTCTTCAAAGACACGAAATGAATTTCATCTTAATTAATCATTTTCCTAATGTACTCCAAGGAAAATATTCTCACAGGCAAGTATTTGGGTAGCTTATAGGGAGCTAACTCACACCCATATATTCTGATCTTCGTTTGATTCTAGTACAGTTACCAATCTACAGTCTTGGCGAGGTTCGAGAGGTGTAAGATTATTTGGAACTCCTCATTTATCCTCATCTCTTGTCTATCGCGGAGCATGCTTACCACTGGGTGGTAAAACTGCTCAATAAATTGCTTGAAATTAAACTCGGTGGAGTTTCTTCTGAGCAGCGAAGTCCAAGAGGTGACAAACTGTGGTTTGTCATCCTGGTCCATTTTTTGCATAAGGAATGAGATCTTATCTGCTTGAAATAAGGTGAACATGTAAGCTAGTATTGAATAATACCGGTACATGCCCTCTGTGGCGAATTTAAAAAGTTGTTCATGCATATTCTCGGCTAGAAAAGTGTTGTAGTCGAACTGGATGGTGGTTTTTTCTTCAGCAGAGAAAATGGATAGGAAACCCAAGATGGGTTCATCCACCCATTCGTTTGAGAAATAACTGAGCAGACAACATAACGATGAAAGAATTTGGTTGCCCTTTTCTGAAAACATGGAGGAATGGTAAGGGGGGTTTTTCTTAGGGAATTGGGCATCCTGTGGGAGGAAAAGCTCAAAAATCTGTGCTCTCTGGGGAAAAGACAAATTATGGTACATCTCTGTTAGAACTTCAATGGTGAGGGGAGAGTAGGATTCGGCTCTAGATATTTGCATCATTTGATCAATGGCCTCAGGTGTGATAGAGAAAAGAGTTTCTCCAGACGATGAAACTATGGCTCTCTGATCGAGGAGGTAATGCGCCTAGCATTTGAGGGCAAACTCAGGAAAATGGTGGATTTGGGGAAAGAGATACAGAGGGAGATTGGACTCCTAGAGCCCAATCTCATCGCTTTGATCCATGAAGGTATCTTTAACCCATGACTGCAATTCGGCAAAATCGAGTTCGCACATGGTCTCTAAGATCAGGTAATCTTTGTCAGCTAGCGGGATCCGGTCGAGATCGACAGGAGGTGGAAGGAATGGATTTTCCTCAACTTATGAATTTTAAATTTTGGCATCATCGATTCAATCAGGTACCTACAAACTGAAACAAAAACATTAGTAGGTAATGGCTACGGGTGGGTCATTGTCTGAAATGGTGAGGAAAATGAGATTCTGGTGTGCGGAGAGTGTGAGAAGTGCGCAAATGGCGAAAACGGGGTTAAATTTGGATGAACGGGTATCCATTGGGCATAGGGGACAGGTCGGAAAACTAACGGGTATGTAAGCCTATATTAAATGGCCAACGAATCACTTGAGGTATGAGGTGGCAAGTGAAGGACGGGTGAAAAGTGTGTCGGGATGACATGGAGGGCAATGATTGGAGGATAGGTACATGGGACATGACATGTGACAGGTGACTAGATGGGAATACATTGGCAGAGTAATGAGACAAGACTTATAAGAGGAGATAGTGGGATGTGACGTCATGAGGCGGTGGTGGTATAGGGATGTTGGTATGGCAGTATGTCGGAGGGGGGGGTAGGCAGTAAATGGTTTGGAGTGGAGGGGGTCCGACGTAACGGATTGGTGACACATTAGGACAGGGACCACCAGGAAAACCACCCATATTGGACCCCCCCCCACTATTATAGGTAGAACTGTCAGAGGGGTCTAGAATCTCCTATCGACCATTGATCTACGTGCCGCTAGATTAACCGTAGATCCAAGCGTGCTCTTTATTCTCCATATCGGACCCCCGCCCCCCTCCCGTTAAAGGTAGAATGGTCAGGGGGGTCTGGAATCTGCTGTCAACCGTTGATCTCAGTGCCTCTAGATCAAACGTAGATCTATGTGCACTCTTTACACTCCGGGCATGAATCATTATGCGCAGCTAAAACTTAGGATAGTGCTTTTTTGTGGGTTTTTGCACTGCTTCCTTTTCATTTTGTCACCATGGGGTTAGGAAACACACTTCAAACATCAAAATCTTGAATCTTCATCAAATGTCTTGCATGTTTTATTGAAATAAAACCAACTAACCTTGTTCTAACCTACTTACCTATCACATTTAGCCCAGATTAGACTGTTGGGCTAAGAAATTACTCTACCCTGGGGCTATTTGATCAAGTTTAAATAGTTTGATCAAATTTATTCACTAGCTAACCTAACTACTTGGATAAGATTAAACAGTTTAGCCAAGCTTATTCACTAAACCTATCAACATAAATTCAAAAGGACTTGGCCATGTTTAAACTGTATGGATCCAGTCATTATTATTGCATGGGGATTTATCCATTTTCTTTTATGCCCTCTTTTATTCTTTTTCTCATTTTTCTTTTTATTTTCTTTTTCTTTTCTTCTGTGAATCATTTGCAGTATGGAATATTATTTATAAAAAACAAGTCAAGAGTGAAAAAATTTCCAGTCGCCAATTGATCCTATGAATCATAGGGTTATAACAATTTGAAAATTTTTATGGTATGACGTACGGATGGAGAATGCTATAAAAGGTGAATATAGTATGCATATTGTATTAAGTATTTTATGCATATTATATTATATATAAAAGGTAGATTTTAATTTCCTTTTTTTAATAAAAGGTGAGGAAAAGGTGGGGTTAGTAAAAAGGTTTTTTTTTTATTTATTAAACTTTTTTATTAAACCTTGTGGAACTTAAACCATTATTCTTCCACATTATTTTTTAAAGGGCCTTGGGTTTTATAAGCAGTGGATATTAGGATACTTTTTGTGATAATGGATAAGATGCAGAGTTCGAAGTTTGAAGTTGAAAAGTTCAGTGGTAAAAGCAACTTTGAGCTCTGGAAGCTCAAGATGAGGGATTTACTGGTGCAACAAGGGTTGCAAAAAGCATTGGCAAGAAAGTCAAAGAAACCAACAACAATGACGAATGAGGAATGGGAATATCTGGATGAAAAATCTCTTAGTACCATTCATTTATGTCTAGCGGATGATGTTCTATTTAATATCGTAGGAGAGGATACAACATAAGGCTTATGGAGCAAGTCGGAAAGTCTATATATGACGAAGTCCTTGACGAGCAGAATCTACTTGAAGAGATGGTTGTACAGTTTGCGGATGAAATAAGGTACAAAAGTTGTTGACCATTTAAATACCTTCAATACCCTTATAGTTCAATTGACTACTATGGAAGTTAAATTCAAAGATGAAGATAAGGCTATTACACTATTGTGCTTGTTTCCTGAGTCTTGGGATAATCTACTCACCTCTATTAGCTTTAGCTCAACGGAATTTTTAGATTATGACTCTGTTGTGGGAGCTTTGTTGGCTGAGGAGATGAGGAGAAAATCTAGTCAAGAAACCTCAACTTCAGAGGCAATGTTGGTCAGAGGTCGAACTAAAGATCAGAATGAGAGAATTTTTTCTCCATCTAAGTCAAGACATAGAAAGGCTAAGGAAAAATGTTGGTACTGTGGAAAAATAGGACATCTCAAGAAAGATTATTGGAAGAGAAAGGACTCTGAGGAAACTCTACGAAGGAAGCAAGCTTGGCTGTAACAAATTCAAGTATGACTGATCAAGTTTTATTCGTTTATGTGCTCACATAGAAATTGGTCCATTTCTTACAAATCTGTTGATGAGGGTGTAGTGTTTATGGGAAATGGCATTCCCTATTAAACTGTTGGGGTTGGTAGTATTAGAATCAGGATGTTTGATGGTATTGTTAGGGAATTAACAGATGTTATATATGCACCTGAGCTTAAATCAAATTTGATTTCATTGGGAGTGTTGGATTCTTGTGGTTATAAGTATACAGGTCAAGGTGGAGCACTCACATTGTCGAAAGGTAGTTTAGTAGTGATGAAGGAAACAAAGGTTGATAACCTTTATAAGATGGAAGGGAGTAATGAAGTAGCATTTGAAGTGGCATATGTATCTTCTTGTTTATGGAAGATGCATCAAGGTCATAAGAGCAAGAAAGAATTGCAGGTACTGGTAAGTAGTAAATCATTTCCAGACTTAAAATCTTTGTTTCTGAATTCCTTCTTGTTTTATATCTCTACAAGTTATGATGGTGGTATAAAGGGATATTGTGTGTGGGATCCTACTTCTCACAAGGTCATCATTGATAGAGATATAGTATGTATGGAACAACCAAAAGGGTTGATTCAATATTGCAACGGTATATTTGTTTGCATGCTAGATAATTCATTGTATGGCCTATTGGTACCCACACAAATATACAAGAGGTTTGAATCCTTCATAATGAGTCAGAATTTTTCAAATGGTAGGAATGACTATATAGTCTATAGTACATTCACAGTATTGATGTTATTTGTTGATGATATTCTCAATGCAATCCGAAGCATGGATAAAATCAGTAAGAAAATGACTCAGGTGGACAAGACAATTAAGATGAGGGATCAAGAAGCACCAAAACAAATTATGGGCATAGAAATACACAGAGATGGTAATGGTAAGCTGTGGTTGGAGTTCAGTATGAACATTGTAAAACCAATTTGTATCCCTCTTGCTTTCCATTATAAGTTTTCTTCAAGAATAGGTCATGTTTATAAAGAAGAAAAGGTTATGTCTCGTGTAAATTCAATAGGAGGTTTGTTGTGTGTGATGAAATGGTTAAGACCAATGTTTCACATGCTAATGATGTTGTTAGATACGTGACAGATTCAGGTGTTGCAGTGAAATGGGTGCTTCAACGTTCGAGAAGAACAAATGTCACCTATAATGGTTACACTAAGATAGTCTATGACAGTTGTAATGTATATTTTACAGGTGTTTTGGATAGAAGGAGATCTATCACTAAATATGTCTCACAACATAGTTGTGGAAGACATGTTGGAGGTGGAGTGACCCCTCAGGAAATCCAAACTCGTTCAAGTCATGCAGGCGAGATCATGAAACCAGTTTTATTAGAGAATTTGCAGTGGTTTTTGGCTTCTCTTGGTTTGTAGAAAAGGTGATGAACAAAAGGAAGGAGCAAGGTATCAGGTTAATTGTTGTCCAGGTGGAGATTGTTGGGATTTGGTGACAACGAACTCTTCCAAGGATGTATTTGGATCCTATTATTTTGTGTTGGTTCCAACTAAAATAAACCAAGTTAGAATATGGATAGGAGTGCATTTAATAATCAGTTTCTTGTGTAAATGTATATAAATTCATGTAATCTCGTAGAGGCAAATACGACAGAATGAGAACTTGCTAGTCTGTTGTAATCTCCATGATCTGAATTATAATACAACTGATGCCTATGCTTGGTGGACGTAGCCCAATGTTTGGGTGAACCACGTGAAATCTCTGTGTTTCTTATTTGTGTGATTGTTAATTATCATATGTGAATTGTGTTTTCCACATTTGCAATTCTAACAACATGCACTGAAGTTAGAAGTCAAATCATAGAATGCATCCCACCCAGGCAACGATGGATTGAAACACCATTATTTTAATCATGGGTAAAAAGTCTAAGTCAGTTCTACAAACAAGAAGACTACGGTGACACAAACGCTCTTTCAATCGAATTTGCAGGGAGAGGAAGATAAACTAGTAATTGCCCTTAAAGTTGAAAAAATACACCATTAAAAAGTGAACAGCTAAAGTTATATTGAGAAAATTGTTTACTTACATGTTCAAATCCACAAACTGGTCACAAATTTGTTACATATCAAAATCCTTTGTTTATTCAAATTGTTCTACCCTTTTGTTAACTTATTTTACAGTGTACAAGAAAATCAAAATCCTGTTGTAGTCTTACTAATTGTTGGAAGAGGAGAAATTCTAAGTCAAACCGACATTTTGTTAATAACTTAATATGGTTTGATGGTATAATAATTAGTCTATAATTTAATATGGTTCAATGATATAATAAATAGTGTGCAATGTTATCAATTGTGCCAATTCTATGAAATTACAAAATTAAATAAAATCTAAATTATGAAATGAACATAATCATGGATACCTTGAATAAATGTTAACACATTGAAAAATGCTAATTCTATGAAATTATAAAAATAAGTAAAATCTAAATTATGATATGAACATAATCATGGATACCTTGAGTAAATGTTAACGCATTGGAAAACATATGGTTCCAAGAGGGAGAATGTTGTAGGACATAGTTAGAATACAGATAAAGATATTACAACAATCATATTATGTAATATTGTTTGATTGTTTTATGTTATATTTTTAATATATTATATAATGTTTGAAAGATATTATTTTTTTTAATAAATTTAATATGTAAATAATTAAAAATTCAATATTCATTTATTTATTTATGTATTTTTAATAATAATGTTAAAAATTAAACAATATTGATGTATTAATGTAATGATGTTAAATTAACAAAATATCTTAAGAGATGATCATTGTAATTTAGGAAAATGTACTTTAATAATATCTATTTCATCCATAGGCCATGTTTAATCATATTTGATTTTTAAAAAAACTTATGCCAAAACAAAAACAATGGAGAAAGCATTAGTAAAGGACATACATAATCTTTATCATACCAAAATTTAAACGTCTAAGAATATATGTTAAATTAGATAATGTGGCATTGATTATTTTTTCCATAACATCGTATTGAACCGGATTTGCCAAAAATAAGTTTTGAATATCATCCATTCTCCTTGCAAATTTAATAGAAAAAAATAAATTATAAAATATATAGAGAGAGGGGTTGAGTACTAGATTATTTGCAAGTATGTAAATGAAATAGTGTGTAACTTTTGTTAATTCCTAGATTCAATGCAATTAATGACATCAAAATTGAATCAATGAATATTCATTAGGTATCGTTGAAGGCACAAAAATATTATATTAACTATAATATATGTATAATTCTCTATCAATCTTCAACCATGTATATTTGTAAAATTAACTTTATATAGTTGTTAAAATGCTTGAAGTGGGTAGGTATGGTTACAAAAATAGTTCACGGGTTTAGTTGACACACATAATAATGGATGAAATGGTTATCGATAGAGAGAGTGAGATGTAGTCATCGTTGATGATCTTTAATAGTCATTGGTGATGTTCTTGTATCCATCAACTTCACTAAATCTTCATTAGGTAGCATTGAAGGAATAATTATTGTGGTTACAATACTTACAGTTTTCATCTATCATCAATGTTGATGAATACTTTTGGTCTATGTTGACATCACCTATTGCCTATCATCAACGATGATTGTGTCATGGTC